>WSYH01000569.1:0-57916 GCA_036426205.1 Ascaphus truei
TGTGTGTGTGTGTGTGTGTGTGTGTGTGTGTGTGTGTGTGGTCACTCCACCTCAGGCCAATGAGAGGTGTGCGGGGGCGGGCGGGCCAAGGGACCAATGAGATTTCCCCTAGGGACACAGGAAGATGCAGACAGGCATACAGTGCTTTCACTAATATATAATAAGATGGGTGTCTCACTGCTTGTCAAACTCCCACTTGCCACCATTCTACCTCCATAACCCCTAGCGTTTACCCTATCCCCATCTATTCTATTTAGTTTGTTATCTGTTTTTGTCCCTCCCCCCTCCATCCTAGTGTAAAATCTCCTCCAACTTACAAGGGTTTGCCGCCTTGTTATTATTCCCGCCAAAAGGCAGGGGGGGGGGGGGGAGTGTGAGGACGCTCCACAGCCCACCTCACGCAAAGGATCCACCTGCCACACAGAGGCCCACACTCGGGCTCCTCCAGGAGGGGTACCTTAGTCAGCAGGGTACACCAGAGTCTTCAGTCTCCTTGATATGTCTGTCTGAGTTGAATGCTTCTGTCAATTTAACCCAAATTGCAACAGAACTTATCTAATTAACATCTCCTTGGTATGTCTGTCTGAGTTGAATAGGCACAACTCCTCCCTTAATTATTAGTCATGCGAATCTGTTTAGAGTATTTAAGTCAGTCTATCTTGGCTGTGCCATATTGCTGTGTAAGATCTTAAGTGTCACATATGAAGTGTCTGTGTAGTTAATATTGGAGTTGAATTGGAGGGGAAAAATCCAGGAAAAACTGCACTCTGCACTTCAACAACAACAACCCTGCAACTGTGAGAACCGGACTTTCTAAATGCTCTGATAATTTGTACACATCTATAGATTCAGTTTCTAAGCTGCTGCTTAATATTCTGTGCTACACTGCCCTGCCAGGCCTGATTTATACACCTTCTCTTTCAACTCCTGCTCCTCCTATCCTCCAGTACCTGGGAACCCTCTCTTCCTATCTCTCTCACTGCATCTCATTATGCCTCCCTATTGCTTTTTCTGTTTGCGGTTTCCTCACTCCTATGTAAACGTTTCTGTTCTCTCCATCATCCCCACTTCCCCCCTTATCCACATTTCTTCATCTCTCCTCCCCTCCACCTATGCCTGGGCCCATGCACTGCACCATTATTTATACACCTCTTCCCCAACAACTTCTTTACTCCTCAATAAAAAGCAATCCCCACATATCCTCTATTTATTTTTATTCTCTCTTTCTCTCTCTCTCTCCCCCTCCCCCCCATTCTAAGGCCTCGGGCATGGTCAGCGCTTAGGCAATGAGAGCGGCTTCAGCAGGGGCCCGCGCACGCCTGCAGAAGCGCGTCTTAACAAATGTTAAGTTTCTGAGCTCGCCGGAGCGCAGGGCCGGTCACGTGAGCGGTTCGCCCAATCAGGGCGAACCAGCTCCGTGACGTCACAGGCCCCCCCCCCCCCGACACGCCCCCGGACGGCGCGCGGTCTAAGGCCAGGGAAAGCACCCACTTTCCCTCAGCCTCCGCGCGCTGAAGGCTGTATGGACTCAGCCTGATCCTGCACCCAGCCATATACACACCTGCTCTCACCCACACCTCCCTGCCACCTCTTTCCCTGCTAATGGCGTTAACCTATCTAATTTAATTTTGACCAACCTTAAAACTCACCTCTCAAAAGAAGCCTCCCAATAGCCTGCACTATACCCAAGCATCCCAATAGCCTGCACTCATTGCTACTGTCCCACACCCACATTCACTCCTACCAACCATTGTGGCTAAGCCATCTACTGTACTGCTCTTACTCCCTCACCTGGTGTCTCTCTAAGTCTTCCATCATACCACTTAGATTGTAAGCTATCCGGGGCAGGGATCTCCTTTCCTGTTGTCTGACTTTCTGCGCTTATTGTATTATTATAATTCCCTGTACTGTATTGTCTTTGTGAAGCGCTGAGTACACAGTCGGCACTATATAAATAAAGATATACATACACACATTACTGCCGTTTGGTCCGCCGACATCAGGCAACTCTCTCAAAAAGAGGGGCACTCCCTGGGCCCAGGTTTTCTCCGCTGGAATGGCTCAAGAGGGTGGTGAGCGTCACTCCGCCGGCCTGGGACCTCCAATCCTCTTTACACATGGCTCTTCCCAGGAGGCCCCCAACTGGTGGTGTTACCGGCTCTCTTGATGTTGGCCTACCTTCTTCCACAGGGTTTGCCACTTACGAGGCCCATTCCTGCTCACCACGCAATGCCCTTCACCATCCAACCTCATAGGTGCGTAATCGCTGGGCCAAATAGCAAAGCCAGGTTACTATAATAGGCCAGTTCGTGTTTATGCATTTATTTTAAATTCAGATTCAGCTCTGCAGTGTGTCTGCCATGTGGTACCCTGCTTCCTACACCGTAATATTAATAGATTGTCTTGGCTTCCGGGGAATAGGGGCAAGAAAGACCATATGTCCCTTAAAGAGAAGAACACCCTCTGATCTCTCACTTTGTATTGTTGGTAGGCCTCGCTCTACCATGCAGCCTGAATCAGGATTGCAGTAGATAAGCAAGACCAGGACGGAAGCTTCCAGACTATGCAGCCATTTAGTAGACAGCTCACCCGGAAGTCCGACAGTGACATGTTTAAGGGGTTAGTCTTGGGAGGGGTTTGCTTTCCTCTGGCTGCATGGGCATTGTGCCCCACTCTTTTTCTCACCTGGGGTGGGATACGGGTAGAGGAAACACTTGATTGACAAACACTCCCTCATCCGGAGGGCCTAAAGAAATGAAATTTGCAATTAATTTCCAGAGAAATGTAAACGACCATATATCTTTGCTTTTACCGTGGTTAGATTAGTATAAGGAAGTCAATTAGATGGTTACATTTTTAACAACAGGTTGTCTTTGGCCAGCTACATGAGAGTGCCTCTATAAAACTGCGCGATATCCCGCGTGGGTATAAAAATCCATCCATTAAAAAGAAATGTAGGGAGAAGGGAATCTGTGCCTCGCCGATGATAATCCAGATTATTAACTAAATGACAGGTGTTTTCCTGGTTATGCAAAGCGGTCTCTTCTTTTATTCTGCAAGTGAGTATCTTAGCCGTAAGAATGATGCCTTTGAAGTAGGTGAAGCCTGTTCCAATCCCAGTGTTCCCTCTCCTGCTCACCCTGGGACAGTCTCTCTCCTCGCCTCGGGCACCGACATTAGAATGTTAGCTCTTCAGGGCAGGGACCCCCTGTGCCATATATCAAGTGCTGCACTCTCTTATTTGGCTGACATTCAGTCATATATCACAAAGTGGCGCTATTACATAAGACATTTTATAGACTATTTAAGGGAAGGTGTCCCATGGCAGGGGTGCGCAAACTTTTCCCCCTGTGCCCCCCTGCGCCCCCCTGCCTGCTGTCCCCCCCCTGCTCGCGCCCCCCTCATTACCTTGTCTCCGGCGTCAAATGACGGTGCGGGGTCACGTGACGTCATGTTGCCATGGCAACATGTCGCCAACGACAAGGTAAGGGAAGTTGCAGGGGCCTCACGCGATCCCCGGCATTTCATTTAACTGCAACCGCCGAGCCCCCCTGGAAAATCTTGCGCCCCAACCCCCCCTAGTTTGCACACCCCTGTCCTATGATATAACACCACTTGGTAAATATGGGCCTAAATGTAGGCGCTAGCACAGCAAAACACTTGTGCCATACAGAGAATAACTTCAGAGGTTTCCTCCCCCCCCCCCCCGCACGTTTATTTTTGATTTTTATAAAAAATCCCGTCCCCAGACTGTACAATACGGGGTCTGTTTCTACTTCTCTAGTATTTTCCCTGCTCAATTAATTTTTCAACTATGTATTTTATTCCTAAAAAAAATGAACCTAAATGAATATAGCTGAGAGATGCTCGATTTCCTCTTCCTGCTCCCTTTTGTATGATAGAACCGTGAGGCTTATTCTGCGCTGTACCGAGCGATCTGCACGGAAAGCCCCATTGACTTGAACTCACGGGAAAGCGCTAACGGAGTTTACAGAATAAGCCCCTATATGTTGACTTGGAGTTTGCGCAGGCAGAGCCCCTTTGCTCTTCCCTCCTTATCTTCATTGCCACTAACAGGGACGGGGCGGGCAAGAGATTGAGTAAACACTTGATTGACAAGCATCCCCCGTTGCGGAAGAAAATAATTATTTTCCACCCACAAAAAAAATAAAGCCAAATCTTGGCTTTAAGTCTGTTTTTCATTTATTTTGAAAAACACAATTCCATTGTTAAGTTGTTTACAAAGTAACAGGGACATTGTTATATTGCTGTGTTTTGAACATGTTCGTTTTTAGGAAGAAAAAGTGGGTGGCAGACTTGCAATAGAGAAACAATATATTCAGTGTAATTAGTTGCATCATAACTGGATACAAAAGTTTCCCAATATAATACACTCAAAGAGGAACTTCTAATAAAGAAAATATAGCTTTTAATGTATATAAATAAAATCAATAACTGGCAGTATCGGAGAGGAAATAATTAAAATAGTTAAACACTACTGGAGCTGCGACCTACAGTGCACATATATGAACACATACATGTAATATGAGGGGTGGATTGTTGCTAAAGATTGAAACAAACTAAGGTGAGTTGTTGAGTCTTTATCATACTGACTATGGCAATCCTAACAGGTGACAGTGTAATAATGGTTTAGGTGCTCTTCCTTACTGATCCCCTATGGAATACACAGAGTGTGTGTAGAGTGAGAGGTGAGTATACCCCCAAAGAAGCTCCGATGAGTAAAACGTGCGTCGGGTAATAGCGACGTCAGACACCGTGACGTCACAAGTGACCAGGCTATATACCTAATAGTTGCAGTGTAGCTGCTACGAATTAGCGGCTGCAACCACAGAACACAAAACCAGACAGAGTAATTGGGGATAGTTGCTAATCTTAGTAGTTTATTAGTTTGTAGCACTTAGATAGGGACAATTGGTCTACTCTTCAGCACCACGTGTAGCCTTGTCTGTTGGGCTACCCTTTCCTCTATATACTTACCTCTCACTCTATACACACTGGTGGTAGGTCTGGTAGGGGCATGTCTGCTCGGGGCAGCAGGCACGCGTGACCCTGGTATGATGGTGGACATCAGGCCAGGAGGACTACTGATGTATGTACTGTACATATGCGAGCCATGGTGAGAAGGACCATGGGCTCAATGGGTGGGATCGTATGGTGGAAATGTGGGAATCTCCTGTAGACTAAACAATCCCAAAAAAGTCTGCGCTATTTTCAAGTAAATTGAGTGCCTTGAAAAAGGCGCAGAAGATATGATTCCCGAGTGGTTAGTGGTTCCAGAGAGCCCACTCAGATCTTCATGAGTGTTAGGAGGATACATAGGAAGAGAGAGAGAGACACAGCAATAGTGCAATATGTATATAAAGTATATTTAGAATAACAGTGGTAACATATACTCACAAACCTACTGTAGGTACAACAAAAGCTCATCATACAGTATGGAGGGGCTTGGGAGAGAGAGCTGCTGCCTACATGGGAAGGCTCATAGAGGCAGGTACGAGAGATCAGAAGGCCCCGGAAGTGACATCAGTAGCTACCGGAAGTGACGCCAGGAATGAGCGGAGTGGAGGCAGCAGCTCTCTCCTAAGCCCCTTCATACCTTATGAGGAGTTTTTGTTCTACCTATGTTTGTGAGTGTATTTTTGCACTGTTATCCTAAATACACATTATATACTTATTGCACTATTGCTTTAACTAACCCTTCGGTGGTTTATTTCCCCACAGCCAAACAAAGTAGAAAAGGCACACTGTCCCTTTGAGGCAAAACCAAATCATAAAAATGAAAGCCTGCTCCACAGTAGGGAGGCTAACTAGACATAACAGTCTAAGGCCAAGGCCATAGGGCAGGCACGCGCGCGGCAGGGCGCATGGCGTCAAGTGCGCCGGCGGCAGAGGCAATCCGCCTGTGGGATGGGGAGGGGGAGACGCGACGGGGAGGCGTGACTGATGCGTGCCCGTGATGTCACACCAGCGGTTTGCCCTCATTGGCTGAACCGCTCACGTGACCCGGTCATCACGCGACAAAATCAATTTTTTTGCCTGCGCGCGGTAGCACTTCGTCCCGCACTCTATGGCCTTCCTCATTGAGGTACAGCCTTTTGTTCGAGCCTCACGCAAGGTCGTGTTTACTATGGACGCGGTCTAACTATCTGACAGGCCAGCTAGGCTAGTTCCAATCCAAACACTACAAACAATAGAGTACAGATGCAGCGGCCGTTATTCGAACAAATCACGTAGCCACTTTCGTGTGCGCTGCTGTACTCCACGTGGCATTAACGCGGCCAATCGCCTCAGGCACACGTGTTTATCGCGGTTGCTTTGTTTGAATTTCATGGATTCTGTTCCTTTGTGTGCAATTAAATGAATGAATTGTGATGTGTACAGTGCTGTGCTACTGTGTACATTTCAGGTGTTTAAAAACCAGAACACTAACATGCCATTTTCTGCACTCGCGTCTAAAGGCGGTACGGTTGGAAGAAATCCCGCGCCATGACATGGGTATTCCGAGGTATGCACCGCGTGAAGTGTTCGAAAAACGGCCGCTGCATCTGTACAGAGAACATATTGCCCTTAACTGTGGTGCCGGGAATCCACCCCAGGAGTCTCTATAAAGTCTCTCTGGAACTGTGACACCTTCGGGCAGGACAGCTCTGCTTCCTCAGCAGCGTATGGTGGTTCCGTTGCTGGGTGGGGTTGATGGGTGGGGTCCCAGCCAAACCCAGCAGGCTATACCAACCAGCGCCCTTCCTGGTTGGGGAAAGCCTCTCTTCTGGCAGGCTGCTGACTGCCTTTTTAAACCCCCTTGCCATCAGTAGCTCAGTATAATGAACTTCTATAGGTGCAGCTGCAGATTGCCTAGCTCATTGAGTTTAACTTCCTGCATGCTGGAAAGTACAGTATGCACACTGCAAGCTCTCTCTAACCTACACAGACAGTGACTCTTAGGGTTGCCAGGTGTCCGGTATTGAACTGGACTGTCCTGTAGTTGGATACTCTGTCCAGTAAAAAACGAGACGTACTGTAAAACTGGACATGTATGTGTCCGGTATTTTCCTCCCTGGACATAGTGACCGGACGCACCTTTCATCATCGAGTCCAGTATTTTTGAAGAAGCCACCTGGCAATCCTAGTGACTCTGTCACACTGTGTATTGTTCTTCCTATATTTCCCCCTGACATTCATCAAGAAGATGTGAGTAGGACCTGGGTACCACTATCTATTAGCCACCTGGGAATCATAGCTACATATCTACTTGAAAATAACGCAGACATTTTTTTGAATTCTTTATTCTGTTTTGGGACTAAGGGATTAGTCTCTGTCTGCTGTTATATTTTAGTAGATAGGGAACGTTCATAACACTATATTCACCTATTGATTTTGTATCTAAGCACCCACGGTGTATGTAATTATGACCTCCTGTGGACATTTATGATTAAAGCTCTGACCATTTTAACTCAATTTGGTGTTAGTGGCTGTTATTGAGGGGAGGGTGTATTGAGGCTCCACTGGTCAATCAATATCGTTATTAAACATTAATTACAAGAAACCAGTCATTTTCTATTTGTGCTATTCCGACATCTTTTCAACAGGGATTCATATTTTAGTTGGCCGGATAATTTAGGAAGATTCAACCACCCACCCATAATTTTCAATTATTTGCTTCAAAATAAATACGTTTCTATTTTCATTAAAACACCCTAAAGTATTTGGGTCCTATAGAGATATTAAAAGTTAAAAAAAAAACTAATACTCTTCTGAATTGTTTAAAAATAGTATCAATCAATGACATTTACGCTGTTAAACATGGCACTGCTATTAATTCACTGTGGTCCGTCCCTTTAATAGGTAAGTTGAAAACATCTTATTCTTAAACATTCTTATCACTCAGCAATGTGGCATGAGCTAATGCCACAGAACTGCAATTTTCTTTCTCTGCAAGTGTAAAGTGTACAAATGGCAGGGGCATGATTAAAGGGACAGTCTCTCCTAGGACAAAACGTGTACCAATGACAGTGACATGTTTAAGTGGTCATTCACTCCTCTGACCACATTGTACAAATGACAGTGACATATTTAAGGGGTCAAATCTGGGTGGAGTGATGCCTTTATCCATTTAAAAATATATATTTAATAAAGTTATTATGTACTATTAACATGGCGAGCTGAGACCTAGGAGGGGCTTGATTTGTGAACCTGCTCCCTTTTATCTGTTATCACTGTGTGTTCAACAAGGGTTTGTACAGGCAGAGCCCCCCTCTCTCTCCCTCACCCTAACTTTACTGGGGAAATGCAAAAAAAAAAGTGGTAAGATAAGGGTAAATTAGACACTTGATTGTCAAACACATCCCGAGGCCCAGAAGAAATCCCTAGTAATTAATTTTCCCAAAAATGAAAGCAGCCAACAATGTTAGTACGGTTAGATGCGATTAGGGAAACCAATTACACTGGTAAACTATTTACAAAAGGGTTGTTTTCTGGCCAATTACATGGAATTGCACCTTTAAGAGTAAGACATTTCAAACGGAATGTTCCTTAAAGCAAAATATGAAGCGTGTTCTTATTTACAGGTTGATTTTGGAAAGATAAAATTCTAGATACTTATAGAAGAGCAATGGAGCTGCACATTACGCCGTTACAGATGGGATTATGGAAATTATCCGGGACAGAAATACACAAATTGCTGGAACTAAATAAATCAAACACAGAAGTTTGTTTCCCTTGGCAGTAGAGAAAAAGATGAAAGAGATGAGATCAAGTGTTATCCCAAGCAGTGGGCTCTCCGAAAGTTCAGTGCCGTTCCAGTAATAACCAGACACAAAACCCCCCCCTCAGATATTTTTAACTAGCCCCTATCTCTCTCTCTCCCTGGCCGTGGAGAATATTTGAGTCTCGTTCTCCCTGTTTATTTTATTTCTTTAAAGATTTCTCCTCCACTACCCCTATTCCCCTACTGTACAATAGGAGTAAAGATATCATTTTGTCAATATTCCCTTTGCCTGTGGTTTGCTGGAAAATTAGAAAATTCGACTAAAGGTTCGATGTATAACATTTTTAGCCGAAGAAGTTGGATCGAACTTCAAACTTCGCCAGAGGAGATTACACCCTAAAATATGGGCAAGAGAGGGGGAGCCAGCGAGATAATTCCTTCTTTAGTAGAGTACCAATTTACTTTTATACCTCCGTAAATACTCCTGTCTGCAACCCGTGGACAGATACCTGAGCAATAACCTAATCTGACTATGCAATATACTCAAATTAGTTAAATTAGCATATCTCCCAGGTGAGTTCCCAGCTATCTCTCCACATGTTGTATAGTGTTTTGGGAAACATACAAATGTACATAATGCCACTATAATTTGCATATTTACATTAGATTATTTCCCAGTTTATCTCTCCACGTGTTATATAAGAGAGCGTTTGGGTAGGTATCAAAGTCATTGTGACTGACTCTTCTGTCTCCCCCCTCCTGACCTTCTTGCTCCCCCCTCCACTATATTGCAGGCCACGGATTGTTTAACTTAGTGGACTTTCTAAAATGTTTGATTTTTTTTACATTTGATAAAAGATGGCAATTTTCGCCAGGTTTGGGAAAACAAAAAGTTTGCACTTTTCTATAGAGGATGGTCTTCCGACAACGGGCGGCAGCCTATGAAATGGCTTAATAACCAGGGGGGGGGGGGGGGGAGTTCCCTGTTCCCTGTTTCACAACCTCTGAAGGAATATACAAATATATATTAGGTTCATCTTTCTTTATCTTAAAGCCGGAAACGTGCGCAAAATTATCCAATTCCTTACGACAAATGAAACGGTCGCGTTATAATTATTAATGGACAAAAATATAGCAATAATAATAACTTTATGTCATATAGCACTTTTCTCCCAATCGGACTCAAATCGCTTCACAATTGCAGTATAGCTTGTGGCACATAATGATTTTTACAGGCACAGTCACTGCCCAGATGAGCTTACAATCTATGTTGTTGGTACCTCAGACACATGGACATAAGGTGACTTGCCCAAGGTCATAAGGAACTGATACAGGGATTTTAACCTTGTTCCCCTGATTCAAACTCTGTGTCGTTGTTGACAGAGTCAGTGTCTTTACTCACTGAGCCGCTCCTTCAAGCATAAAATGAGGTTATTGGCATACATAATCATCCAATGTTTTCAATGTCCTACACTGAGACCTTCTATATTCTCATTGTTTCTTATATATTGGGCTAACGGTTCTATATTTAAAGCGGACAATAAGTTTCACAGTTGTGTCAGAGCTGGCAGCGTCATAATGCTTGTAGTACACAGAAGGCTGGAATGAATTGCTGTCTTTGTTCCAGCCACAGATTGTACGTTTCTAAGCGATGCTGTACCAAAACAGGAACTTGCCAATGCATTTATTCACGTGTGTTAAGATGGCAAAAAGAGGAAATTGCAGAAATATAGGTTCCTCTTTGCCGTTGGGGTTTGAGAATCTGTGCGTACACACAGACCATCCCTCCTGGGTCTCTGCTGCTCATCTTTCTTCCATTCATACAATACTATGATCAGTAGGTAGCTATACACAAAGGGTCCATTCAGGCTTGTGACGGTAGGGGCAATGTGGCCAGCATATTAAAGGTTAAGCTCAGCGATTGTCCCTACCAGTCAAGATGGATGCCAAGGCTCTGGAATACTTTAACCCAGGCAGTGCTGAAAAGCTGTGTAATGCGGCAGGCCTAAGCTTGTAGGGTTCCATGTTAAAATGGATAAGAAGTAAAGAGTGACACATTTTGCTCATTTGCATGTCATTACCCACAATCCCTGTCAAATACACCACAAGTGGTATTTTTATTTAATGCATACTATCCCATCTTATTGCAGCCAAGATGGGATAGTATGCCGTGTTGGGGAACTGTGACTCTAAAAGCGGAGACCTTGATCATACCAGAATCTGAAGGCACCTACCTCTGCGGGAGATAATGGGCTGGCTGTGGGAACTGTTTCTGTGTCTTAGTCCCATAGCACGATTCCCATTGGTCGATTCAAATTTTCCACTTCCCTTAAGCCCAACCCTGTGGGCAGTCATAAAAGCACTGTCATCACCCACAGCACGGATTGGTGCTTCATGGGCGAGCCCGAACTCTATGATTGGCCAGCGCATAGCATCCACGTCCTGATTGGTCAGCACCCTGTCCTTCATGCTTTTAGATGGAGACTGGGAATCTATGTAAAATGCTGCCGATTTCAGTACCAGCAGTTGTTCTTGTAAGGAGTGCTCACCACAAACAGGACGGGACCGCGAGGCCGATGTAGGGATTAGTAAACACAGACCTGAAGCCAAGAGGCCACGTCCGGTGTGCACGTTCGTTGTCGTGTAGCCGGGTCAGGGTTTGGAGAGGTAAGGTAGTAGATATACTCCCCGTGATCGAGGGTTGGAACCTGGATAGTTGAGGTCACTTAGCCATGGTCGAGGGTAGTAGAAGGTAGAGTGGTAGATATCCAAGCCAAGGTCGAGGGTTGCAGAGGTCCGGGAGACAGGGCAGGGGTCCGTGGTCAAGGTAACTGGAATGCAAGACAAGGTAAAGCAAGGCAAGACAAGCAAGGCAGGGTATGGCAAGCAGAAGCTTGTGGACAGCACTTCGTCACTAGGTAGAGACTATTATGCTCATCCGATTTGGAGCAGGGATCGCTGAGCATATAAAGGTCGGTGAACCAATAGGATGAGAGGTACACCGCTGAAGCAGATGATTGACTCTTGATTGTACAGCCAATCCAAACAAGGAGCACAGTTAAATACGATAATCACTATCATACCACTTGATCGTCACAGGGCAGAGTTAGCACTGCAGGTGTCCTAGATGAATCCTGCGCCTGACCACCACCAACAGCTTTCCCTTGTCCCTGGACTGTCGAGCAGGATGAGGAGGGTACTGGTCGGCCTGGACCAACTACTGGGTTTGACTGGTGGGCCCTCTACCGCTCCTGTGCCCAAGGCAGTTGTACGGTCACTCCCCTGTGGTGGTGGCCCTCGATCCTTTCATCGATAGAGCATTTGTGGGGTAATGAACTACCACACATGTATACATTGATCAATAGGATTTCTATAAATCTGGACAAAT
The DNA here is from genome assembly GCA_036426205.1 of Ascaphus truei. Classification (NCBI taxonomy): domain Eukaryota; kingdom Metazoa; phylum Chordata; class Amphibia; order Anura; family Ascaphidae; genus Ascaphus; species Ascaphus truei. The sequence continues at coordinate 12,114 of WSYH01000569.1, forward strand.
ATTTTTGTCCAAGAATCAATCTTTAATAGTGAGGCCAAAAGATATTTTGCTCTGGTTTTGTCCCACTTTTGCCGCTGGGAGAGAGAGGACATGAGGTCATTCTCTGAAGCTGGAGAGCGGCATGCTCAAGGGAACTGTTAGAAAGTACTTTTTCATGGAAAGGGTGGTGGATTCGTGGAACAGCCACCCGACAGAGATAGCTGCTGCTAATAGAGTAAGGGAATTAAAAAATGTTTGGGGTACGGCTATCCTAAACTACGAAAGAGAGCAGAGGATCACGGAGGGTCTGAAGTTTTACAGTGGATAGGAAAGGGGGCAGAATGAGTGGGCCAAGTGGTTCCTATCTGCCGTCAAATTGTAGGTTTCAGAATTGTCTTAATATGCTGCCCCCAATGTGCATTATTGGGATGCATTGAGATTTGGGTGAACACGAATGTTCTGGATATAGGAAGTGTGTGTGCCCATATGCCCTTTTACACTACAACGACACTCCGCTGCTAGATGTCTCTGGAACTCTGAGATCATCTCTTATTAATTGAACCCTCTGTGTGATAAGTTAAAGTAATATAAATATATTAGGAAAGGGGGGAGGGAGGGGGGGGGAGATTCTCAGCACTCAAAATAAACAACAGTACAACAACGGGTTTATGCCAAAGAATCTAAAGTTATATATATAAATATTATATTATATATATATATATATATATAATATATATATATAATATATATTGTCTATCAAAAAAAGAGCTTGAGCATTGCAACAACACTAGATATATATAATGTATACTATATGCCATACGATACCGTGTTTGAGACGAATATCAAGTGGGAGCACTCCAAAAGGTAGTCAAAAAGCTTTGTATTATCAAAGACATCATAACCAACGTTTCGGTCCTCCACACGGCCTTTCTCAGGTGATGTCAAGGTACCGGTGGAGGACCGAAACGTTGGTTATGATGTCTTGATAATACAAAGCTTTTTGACTACCTTTTGGAGTGCTGCCACTTGATATTCGTCTCAAACACGGTATCATATTGCCTATTTATTCTCTATAGGATTTGGACCCATCATCTTGAATTTCCTGACGGAGTGCCTATTGTTCTTGTTTATTTGCTATATATATATATATATTTATGGTACAGATGTAATGAAGGCATCCCCCCCAAAAATAATATAAATGTTAAATCTTTAAATGTATCTGAAATTGCATTATATTTAGCTTGTGGTCCTTCTGCTCCTAAATGTTTTCTGATTTGGCCACTGGTTGAAGAACTCGTGTGTGTGTGCCATGGAGGTCAGCATGCTAGTGACCCTTAAGGCCGGGTCCCCGGTGGTCACGGCGGTGTGCGTGCCGCACACCAGACACTCACCTCTAGTCAGGCCCCAGTAGCTCTTTCGGTGTGCGCTCCCCTCTCACGATGGCGCGTCCGCCGGCAGGGAAGACAAGAATTTTGTCGTGCCGCGTCGCGGTCACGTGCTCGGCGGGCAGCCAATGGAAGGGCAGATATGCCCCGCCATGGCCGCGCCCCCCCCCCCCTGCGCATCCCATCGCTCCCCTACAGACCGCGGCTGCAATCTGTGCACGCGCCGCCAGGCACGCGTGCAGCAGTGAGGACCGGGGCCGTGGTTCAGAATATGTACGTCACGGCACATTGCTCATATACTAAGGGTAGACCGTGATCTGCACGGAAGAAACCCCCCTTCCATCAACGGAATGGATGTGCATAAGAAGGCTGTGGCCCCGGGGGTCGCAGGACCATCTGGCAACGAAGGGGTTAAAGCAACCGCCCCTACTAGGACAAAAGTGGTCTAAAGAAAGTGACATGTTTAATAGCATAAATGCAGCTGCTAGATTCTTGTTTTTAAAAAAAAAAACGAAATAAAACGGAAAAGTAGAAGTAATTTTTTTAATTATTTGTTTTTTAACTTAACATTTCCACGGTCGGCTAAAGATATGGGAGGTTTTTAGCCTCTTTATCTAATGTCTTTTGGTGATCAGACTGTTTGTCAGTCCTCAAAGCCCCAGGTAAATTGCTTGTTGTTCTCTTCTCTGTTTGCAAAGTCATTATGAAGCCGTCATTAGCGAGACAGATAAACAGGGAGGGGCTGATACGCTGGAATGCAGTGTTCCCGGAGAAAAGCAAAACATTCATTTGAGCATCAGTGGCTTTAAGAGGGATTGAATCTTTCTAACGAGCCGATTAGGTGGAGTTATTTTTTCAAAATAAGATATTAAACCTTGTGGGGGAAAAAATGAACCTTTTACACTTTTTCTTTGTTCACTTTAATACAAAAACGTGTTTCCCTCTATGAATCACACTCCCGGCGGCCTATGGATAAATGAACATCGTGTACCGAACATTGAAAGAGAGAATAGAAGAAGCCGGTGTCTCCCTCGCAGAACATTCTTTATAAGTGGGCTGAAAAAAACAAAACCTTGACGTTGCTGTGGAGACGGAGTCGGGCCCTGGGGGAAGCGAGGAATCAGAGAGTTCCTGTAGTGATGTGGGCCTTTGTTGATCGGGTTCTCTCCTCGCATGAAAGAGAAGTCGTGACGGAAGAGATGCGGTAGCTGAGCCCTTATATAGCGGCTGCTGGGAAGCTGAAGCCTGGCACAGCTGGATGGAGGTTCAATAGTGGGAGCGTTATAGCTCGTGTACGGACAGGCGTAAACGTATCCCGTCCATGTTACAAACGCAGTTGCTCCAATAAACCCCCTATGTTGAACGTGAGCTCAATGTAAATCAAGTTACTATTCTTATTTTTATTTGTTTTGCAACTTTTTTTTTTAATTAGGCCCGAAGCCTGCGGTAAAGTGTTCACACGGTAACTCCTGCTGCTTATTTTCACTTGCTCCACTTCACCAGGAAGCACAGAGCACTTTTCCGTGCAGGCTGTCTTCCCGGAGAAACGATCTTGTCCTGAGCCCAGGTCCATAGAGGTCCGTTAAGTGACTTAACGAGACGCTAACAGAAGTTAATATTCCGTTAACTTCAACGTGCATCTTCCAAGGTCAATTCCCTTAGGTTGTCGTGTTTTCAGCAGGAAAGAGCATTGCGTTAATTACAAAGTACGTTGTGCGAATGATATGAAAAAGAGGCATTCCAGGCCTAGGGTTGTCAGGTGTTCAGTATTGAACCGGTCTGTCCTGTATTTGGACACTGTCCAGTAAAACATTAGAGGTAATACTGGACATGTATGTGTATACCGGTATTACCTCTCTATAGTGACCTGACCAGCTTGGGGGAACGTGGGATTTCCCAGAGCAGGGGCTGCTGCTAGGAGGCTGGGCAGCTTCCTCCATCCTGATTGGCTGCTGCTGGGTAATGCAGCTAATCAGGAGGTGGTGTCAGGAGCCTGAGGGTGGGTCCTAGAAGAGGAGGAAACAACATGGAGCGGAGAGAGGTGAGAAGTGTGTGTGCGAGTGTATCTCTCGAGCGTGTCGCACCTTTCACCATTGTGTTCAGTATTTTTGGAGAAGCCGTCTGGCAACCCTAGTTCCAGCTAACAACAAATCCGCAAAGATCCCCCTTTAAAAACCAGGAAGTCATACTGGTAACTTCACTGGTATATTGGGAACTGAAAACAGCGTTCTGATCCTGTTAAAATAGCGGGGATCACTGCTTGATGGCAGTGGCATGTTAAATAGGTTATACTGTAGGGCCTTATTCAACTTATCAAACAAGTATTTTGAAATATTTTGGGTGTCACCTTGAACTTGTATTCAGACAATGCAAGGAATGAAATAATAATTATAATTATATGTACTTGTAACATATCAGTTTCTTAACACCACCTGTAGAATGGGGTAGCAGTATCATGCAAAAAGAAACTGGGGGTTGGATTGTCTTGACCACAAGGTATGCATGTAAGTGCTACAGCAGCTACACAATAAGAGTTAAAAAAAATATGATGCAGAGGTTTTCAGCAATAAAGCCGTAGAAAAAAAAACAGATTAAATTTCATATGTGCTGTGATCGTTGCGTGTGGTAGTTTGAAAATGTATAAAGGACTGCTGTTTTTTTTGGTAAAAAAGAAAAAAACAGTCGACAGAAAACTACAGAAACTTGGAAGTATTGTGGGTTCAAAAGACAAACAAACGGGCTTTAAACAACAACTGAATATAATCAATTTCCTTTAAAAGATGCAATAACCATTACAGTGCACTTATTACTTTTAATGGTTATTGTTTTCTGTGTAAAAATAGATGTTTTCTATTTTTTTTCAGGTCTGTTTAGTTGTAATCTTATCTGCTAACTACAACTCATCAATAATTAACCCCCCAAAAATGTCACTGGCATTGGTCATTTTAGTCCTTTGTGGGACTGACCCTTTAATCCATTTAACACATCACTATCATTAGGTCACTTTGCTCCTACACGGGAATGACCCTTTGACCAATTGAATATATCACTGTCATTAAGTCACTCTGGTTCTACATGGAACTGACCCTTTAACTATTAAACATGTCACTAATTGGGTCACTTTCCTCCTAGTATAATTCACCCTTTAACCCATTAAACAGATGTGTCATTAGGTCACTTTGGTTCTGCACTTTGACTTCGTACCCATTTTTTACATGTATGTTTCCCTAAGGCTTTGCCTGCTACATTACACGCGTTGAACAAAAAAGTGCAGACAGTGGACCCGTTCAGAGACAGCTTTTTGATCCTTTTGGGCTCATTAGTATGGGTTTGGTCACTGATTAAGTTTCCACCCTTAGGCCGCAACCGTAGGCCACGGATCGCCTCTGGGGCAGGTGCACGACGCCACGCTCTCCTACTATATCTGCAGCATTAGTCCATAGAAGTACCGACAGCGCTGAGCCGTGTGGACGCTCCGCGATGTGCCCCCTCATCCTCAATGAGGATGTCTTGAGAGGGGGCTTCCGCGAGCGTCCGCAGGCGTGCTGAGGCGCAGGGATTTTCAGCCGACATCAGAAATTGTATCTGAGCGCGCTGATGGCTGAAAACCTCCAATCACAGCGAAGCAGCGTCACGACGCGCTTTGTCGGCAATCGGCCCCATGACGTCAGTGCTCCGCCTCCCGATCGCGCACGCTGGCTCGCCTGCAAGTCCATACAACCGCTCCTGATCGAGCAGGCGAACCTCAGCGCCAGCGCGGAGGAGCGCAGTCGGTGCTTCTATGGACGCAGCCTTACTTATGTTTGCAAGATAATTTGCATAGTCAGGAATCAAGACTCAGGACTCATGACTCAGGTCATGTTACAGTCAAGAGTGACATCTAGTGGTCTTGTTACAAAAGTGCACTATTCCTATTACTGTGCTTGTGCAGTTTTCACTATAGCACAGATTCATAGAGCTCTGTTAAATCAGGGCTAATAACGTGACGTTAAATAAAACAGGAACGGATGCTATGTAGAATTTGATAATATGTCACTGGTGTTTTTTGTTTGCTTTCCTCTGGATCAATATACTGCAAGTACAAATATAGGATAAGGTATCTGTCGTCTAAATTTAGCATCGGTTGAACTTGATAGACGCATGTCTTTTTTCAACCTCATCTACTATGTAACTACAAGTGCTTGCCGACCACACAATCTCAGTACAGAAAAGAGAGCACCGCAGACCTTTATAGTATATACGGTCAGGGGTGAATGTAGTAGGTGAAGTTAACTTTATTTCAGACTAATATGTCAAACGTGTAGTTAAAACAGTATATAGTGTGGATCTATATACTCAAATAAAAAATAGACGTCTATTCGGTCTCTACCATGCGTCTCCTTTAGCTCCTATGTACTACTCTATAGGATATAAGTATTGATGTCCCCTTTACTTTTTCAGTTTTCCTTCTTTTGCTTCTAATCCCCGTGCCCTTGTATGAGGTTCTCGTATCCTTGGTATATACAGATGGATAGATGTAGATCCTTTTGTGTATATTTAATCTATTTCTGATTTAGATAGTTCCACCTGATCCTCGTTTGGGAGGGTATATTATTTTCATATACGACCAATGCTCCACTGTAGGGTCCGTTCCCTGTATCCCTGTTTAGTGTATATAGCTGTATATTTAGCATAGGACAAGGTGCCGTGGTTGGCTGTTGGTGAAAGATTTACAGGGAGTTGTTTGTAAATTATACATTGACAAAGTACTTAGAGAATTTGTAACATCTCTACCATCCTTCGTCCAGGACACAAAGGATGTCCTAAACAGACTAGAAGGTATACAAGTAACTAAGGATACTTTGCTAGTTAGCTTCGATGTGGAATCGTTATACACAAGTATAAAACATGAGTTTGGTCTTATAGCAGTAACCCATTTCCTCACATCACGGAGTTGCCTTTTTGCCGAACATAATGCCTTTATTGTTGAGCTTTTAGAGTTCATATTAGAACACAATTATTTCTTGTTTGACTCTAAGTATTACTTACAAGTCCAGGGAACGGCCATGGGAACAACATGTGCCCCCACTTACGCCAACCTGTACTTAGGTTGGTGGGAGGCGATCAGTGTTTTTTCAGAGGGGATGTCAATGTATACGGACCACATAGATCTGTGGCTAGGCTACATAGATGACATCCTCCTACTCTGGAGAGGTACAAGGAAAGAATTAGAAACTTTCCTAAAACTGCTAAACTATAATGATCACAATTTAAAGCTAACATCTGAGATCAGCACAAGCAGCATTACCTTCCTGGATTTACAAATAACCATCAATGATGATGGCTGTTTATCCATTAAAAACTACAAGAAAAAGACCGCTACAAACAGTTACTTAAGAGCAGACAGCTTCCACCCCAAACCCCTGATCCGGGGCATCCCCACAGGACAATATCTGCGCATACGACGTAATTGCACAGATATTATGGCATTCAAAGAGGAAAGTAAAAAGATGAGGGATAACTTCTTAGCCAGGGGATACTCCAGACGTCAACTCAAGACGGCATACCATCGGGCCATCAATACTCCTCGCAATGAATTATTAAAACCAAGAACACCTGAAGAGAGTAACAAGATGAGTGAAATTAGATGCATAGCCACTTACCATGATCAGTGGAGGGACATTAATAAGATACTTACCAACCATTGGCACATCCTGACGAATGACGATGATCTCAGGAAGGTCCTCAAGAGTCATCCATCCATAGTTTGGAGACGAGCATCAAATATCAAGGATCATCTGGTACACAGCCACTTTACACCTGGGAACAAGAGAAAGAACACAACATGGCTGAGTATCAAAGGCTCGTATAAATGTCACCACTGCAAGGCATGCAGCTACATGAAGGAAAGCAGGATCTTCACTAATACTGACAACAGCAAAACATACAATGTTAAACATTTCATCAACTGCAAAAGCAGAGGAATCATTTACTTGATAACATGTTTATGCGGAAAAAAGTATGTGGGAAAGACAAAACGAGAACTTCGAAGGCGCATCCTTGGCACATGGGATCTATAGGAATGCGCTGGCACACCCCATTCTCTCGTCACGTTAGAGACCATCATGCAGGAAAAATGGACACACTAAGCTTTCAGGGCATAGACCATATTCCCCCAAGCATCCGCAGGAGGAATTGGGACAAAAAACTCCTGCAGCGTGAGGCCAGATGGATTTATCTACTCAACACCCACTATCCATCTGGCATAAACGAGGGTTTTGTCTTTAACTCCTTCCTCTGAGATACTCTCTAGCACCAGTTTTACTATATGAAAATCGTTGAATCCATCTACCTATTACACATTATATATATACCATATGAAATCACTTAGGTCAGAACAGGATGCAGTACCTATGCACCACCACCAACCGGCATTAGGCGTCCCACGATCGCTATGGTAACCACCGGGTATAAAGAAGCGAGAGGGAACGCAGTAATGCCCACCCCGGATGAAGTCACAGGAAGTGACGAAACATGCGGCATGTCGGGTCTTTTGCCGACTTATAACTAAACTTTGCCAGCTACCTCTAGCAGCTCCGATAGAACACAGCTCTTCTTAAACATCACTACTCTTTGATACAACCCATTTAAAAGAGTGTCAGTACTGCCACAGGGCAGTACTCTCTTTGAACTATACACGAGTGTATCAGCATCCAAGAGAAATGTATGCGGTCATCCAGAATTAAGTTTGACCCGCACACCGCGGAAAGCGCTCTAATAGTGCCAATACTGCCTCCACACGGCCCTTTGAAACCTTGTACAATACAGTGTAAAACTCAGTTTTAGCAAGAACACTTGTACTACTACGTGATTAAACTACACATCAGCTTACCATGCATCGCGTGCGCAGCTCCCATCAAAATAATACCAGTGTGGGACATATTTTTATTTGTGCACAGGGAAACTTCACATCAGACAACTAGAATTCACTCATAGGTGTTTGAGATCGTAGTATAACAAAGCCCCTGTCTTTTTACTTACCTTACACTACACGCAGAGTACACAAACAGTATCAGTATAAGCCCGTTCTGACGCATGCTCTGTCTGAGCTCATACAAAATCTGATGGCTACAAACTGCCCTATCATGACGCATGCGCGGTTCGTATTACACGAAGGGTATACTATAGTGACCAACGATACTGTTTGAACTTAACATTATCAGCAAGCGTGTACGCGGCTACCCACAAGACAATAGTATGGGACATATTTCTTTCTAAGTGTGCACTGGAAATTTGCAAATTATGCAACTATAATTCAATCAAGGTTTTTGAGATCTTCATTATCAGAGCGCCTGTCTGTTACTCACCTACAACTACACGCCGAGTAAACCGAATGTATTAGCATAACCTCGTTCTGACGCATGCGCGGTCTGAGTTCATCAAAAATTTATGGCCATAAACTGTACTGCTTATGACGCATGCGCGGCTCTTGTTAAGAGGGGTATACTTACATGAGGCATCTTATGTCCTAATTCCTCTGCTGTTGTGTCAGTAAACAAAATGCAGCATGACTTAGAAATGAGTGACAGTAAGTACCACTGAGCGACACTGTGTTGAATTAACATTATCAGCAAGCTCACCGTATCAAGTGTACAGTGTACTTGCTATTTCAGCAACCACCACCCAGATCCGGAAAAAGCGTGATAACACACAGTCTTTATGAACGTACGCGTTAAACATAGACCAATATCCCCATAACCTGTTCAACTCAGGAGGTGTTTTTACAAACAACTCCCTGTAAATCTTTCACCAAGAACCAACCCACGGCACCTTGTCCTATGCTAAATATACAGCTATATACACTAAACAGGGATACAGGGAACGGACTCCTACAGTGGAGCATTGGTCGTATATGAAAATAATATAAACTCCCAAACGAGGGATCAGGTGAACTATCTAAATCAGAAAATAGATAAATATACACAAAAGGATCTACATCTATCCATCTGTATATACCAAGGATACGAGAAACCTCATAAAGGGCACGGGGATTAGAAGCAAAAGAAGGAAAACTGAAAAAGTAAAGGAGACATCAATACTTATATCCTATAGAGTAGTACATAGGAGGCTAAAGGAGACGCATTGTAGAGACGAATAGACGTTAGTTGTCTATTTTTATTTGAGTATATAGATCCACACTATATACTGTTTTAACACACGTTTGACATTAGTATGAATAAAGTTAACTTCACCTACTACATTCACCCCTGACCGTATATACTATAAAGGTCTGCGGTGCGCCTGCAAAAGGGATTCTTTGGTGTATTTCCTTTGATACACTTTTCTAGCTACTTCAACACATCCCTAGGCAGCACGCTCTTTCCAACAAGGGGTCTTAAGAGCGAGGTTTCCTCCACTACAGTAACAGAAAAGAGAGCAGCCAGAGGAAGTAAAACCCCTCCTGGGGTCCAGCTGAAACCAGAGTCCTGGAGGCTGGACGCGGATGTTGGGCCTGACCTCTGGCCGGGCCCAACTTCCAGTACCGGCCGGGACTCCTGTCGGTGGCCCTGAATATGTGGGTCAGAATCCCAGGAATTGAATTTTATCACATGGGAGAGACCAAAAGTTTTTAAGTTCTGTGTGGAAGATCATGTGACCAGTCAGGCACTAGATACAATTGGTGCACTGCTGGAGAGGGTGCAAAAGGAGTGTGCCAGAGCCTGTCTCACAAGAGGAAGGGGTTGTGACTTTGTAAGTGGTTGCTACAGAAACAAAAATGCTTGTTACATTAGAATACATAAAAAATGTCTTTTTTTTAAATGCTACAGGTATTTTCTCATGGTACAGAACTGATTTATTTAAAAAGAAAAAAAACACACATGTAGGATATTGCTTGAACTGCAGCTTTAACATGGGTGGGTAGCACAGGGTCTCCAGAGCAGACAGAACAAGGTTAATTCAGCTCCGGAGGCACCCTGGTTCCCGAGTTATATACCATGGAAGGTGCCGGCGGTTACTTCCAGATTGTGTAAACCCCACCCCCGCCGTCACACGGGCCAATAGAAATTTGTAACAGATGACGTTGCGACTGCCTATTGCCCCGAGTCCCATGGGAGATTTAAACTTCCACTTTGTTTCCCATATACTGTAGGTAAGAAACCTGTGGCGCCTTCCATGGTCAGTATCCCTGGAACCCGGCGTCCCCGAGATGGAATGATTATGATTCAGCTCCTGCTTCCCACCCACGTAAAAAATAAATAAAAGGCGGGTATAAAAAAAATATCCGGAGGGAACGACTCCTTTAATGGGTTAAATCTGGGTCACTGATATTTTTATTTTTTTTAATCATCGTATTTGTATAAGGAGTTTTAAGTCGTTTTAACTTTCAGTGTTTCCATCGTACCTATTGGCTCTGAGGGTTTTTTTTGCAATCTTTTACCCAATATCTGTCACAGGGCTCTTTTCATTTAAAAAAGAGTGGAAATTCACTTTTTGCTTGGTTTCTATATTGCAGCCATTCTGATAACATCAGCTAAAAGTGGCGCGCAATCTTTAAAGCGCTGACATGCCCGCGCTCACTGATTTCAGGCAGGCGCGCCTCCGCCCACCCAGCGCGAGCACGTGAAACCCATCCCCACCAAGCCTGCTGACGCGCGCACGGAACATTAATGTCACTCGCGCTGCATGATGGGAAGTCGTATTGAAAAAAACCGGGAAAACCCGGCTTAAATTATTAAATTGCTGCCGGAGAACAGTGAGCGCGTGACTGGCTGCTTGCCCTGTGGAGCAGCAGGATTCGGGGCGCGTGGCTGTTGCTGGTCAGCGAGGAGCCTCGCGCTGAGGTAGGGGGGAGTGAGGGGCGCTGACCGGGTGCGAGTCCGCGGTCACCACGGTGGAAGGGGGATTCGGCGACGGGAACTGCAGCAGCCGGTTACAGATGGACTCCGAATTGGAGAAGTTGTGGGGTGTGTGTGTGGGTGTGTGTTGTGTGTGGTGTGTGTGTGTTTGGTGTGTGTGTGTGTGTGGTGTGTGTGTGTGTGTGTGTGGTGTGTGTGTTGTTGTGTGTGGTGTGTTGTGTGTGTGTACACACCTTTTTCTCTGAATAAAGAGATGTTTTACAGCCGTATGTACAAATACCCTATCCCATACGTGTATTGCCCTGTCTGTTTGTGTTACTATTCCCTCTGCAATTCCTTCTTTGGCTCAGATTGTTATCTTGGTTTTTACATCTGTGTTAGGCCTCGGACATGGTCAGCGCTGAGCCGTGCTTCTGCTCGGCACTGAGCCCCTGCAGCCGCAATGAGAGCGGCTTTAGTAGGGGCTCGCGCACGCGTCAGCACGCTTGGGGATGCGTGTGTCTGACGGCGTTTTGACATTTCCCCGCTTGCCGGAGCGCAGGGCTGGTCACGTGAGTGGTTCGCCCAATGAGGGCGAACCAGCTCTGTGTCGTCACTGGCCCGCCCCCTGATGGCGCGCTGTGTAAGGCCGGGGAAAGCACCGCTTTCCCTGAGCCTCAGCACTGTTTGGGGCACTATGTCCCAGGCCTTAGGCTGAGTCCCCGCTGGCTCTGAGTGCGCTCATGCTTAGAGCATGAGTGCTGGGTGTCCTGCAACTTGCGGACGCGCAGGGGAAGGAGGGGGCGCAATTGCGGGCTATCTGAGCAAGCGGGAAAGTATAAAAATGTTATTTCCAAAAGTGCCGAGTGTGTGTGCCTGCGCGCGCATCGCGTAAGCTAGAACGTGTGTGTGTGTGTGTATATATTATATTAGTGTGTGTGTGTATCGCTCAGCGCCATCGGGGACTCGGCCTTAAACTCATGGAATGTTTAGTAAATCAGTATTAGGAGACCATTCTCAAATGCTAGCCATAAGCTTGTAATATAGTGGGCGCGTGCACCGCGTGGCGCTGGCGTTTCGTTTGCAGAGGGTACGCAGTGGCTTGGGCGTGTGGCTATGACGTCACAGCACTAGGCCGTGCTGGGATTGGTTCATAGCGTGGCGCGGCGACAGCGCAAAAATACAATTCTCTTGTACTTTCTCTTGTCTGCTGTGCCACCACTAATGGCCGTGCGCGCGTCTCGACTGTATCAATGCCGGCCTCCCACAGTCAATTGTAATTGACGTGTGCGCTCGGTAGCGCAACCGCGCGCTCTATATGACAGGCCTTACTCTAACCCCCTCCTAATATGCATGTTTCCTGCCAACTAGGAGCCTCGCGGTGAGGATGGAGCAAGTGGTGAAGACAAGGTGTGAGTCTGCGCTATCTATGGAGGAAGGGGTATCCAGCGACAAGAGCAGCGGCCGCTCACGCCTGGACTCCGAGCTGGCAGGGAAATATGAACGGTAACTGAATACTGGGGAAGGATAGTAATGTGTCTGTTTACACACAGATATTAATTGTGTACATCTACACACATACACGTGTTACAGCACCGTCCTAATTATTTATAAAATATGTTTTACCAGGAAGTAATGCATTGAGTTACCTCTCGTTTTAAAGTATGTACTGGGCATAGTTATGACAAATAGTTACATAAGTGAACAGGGTATACATTATATACAAGACAATGCATGCACAGTTAAAGATAGTGTTATAGGCGTATGTAACAGTTACTAACCATGTTAAAATGTGAGACGGCTTTAGTTTTGAAAGAACTTAGACTGGTGGCGGTACTGAGCGTCATGGGTAGATTGTTCCAGTTTTGGGGTACACGGTAAGTGAAGGAGGAGCTGCCGGATACTTTGCTGAACCTTGAACTGTCTTTCCGAGTCAGATCTCGGATGATAAGTGCTGCATGTGGTCGGGGTGAGGAGTTTGTTCAGGTAGAGGGGTAGCTTGCCCAGAAAGTATTTGAAGGCAAGACCGGAAATATGAGACGCCCTTTGTATTCATACATCACAATACTAATCTGTATGTGGCTTTGTACTTTCAGTCTTTATAGATCACAGTTGATTCTCACAGTGCCCACATTACTGTATATTTAATGTGCTGCCTGCCATGTTAAAACATCCTCTCCGAATGTAGTACATAATTTCTAAGTAATGAATAGTACCTGTTTGGTGCGACCTTTACCTCACCACCTCGCACACTCACATAGAGCTTCTTCCCATAAGAGAGCACTGTCCACTAAACATGCACAGATGGGGGTTTTTTTTGCGCTTAGCAACAAGGTACATGTGCACTGCTTCAGTCTGCTTGTCTGACGGGCTGTTGGATAACTGGGCTGGCCCTATGGAGCTACAAGTTTTTGTGCGCTACGTGGCATTTGATTTCTCTTATGTGGGGGGGGTGGGTTATGGGGTATATAAAGTACGATTTCTCATTCATATGAAGACACTGCCATGATAAAGGTTCTGCTTTAGGGACTGAAACATTTCATTTTTGTTTGTTTGCCGCAATACATTCTCTCCACCCCCCCCCCCCCCCCCCACAACTCCTTGATTCTGTTTTTCAGACACCAGTATTAGATGGTAAGCTGTTTGTAGGCAATTGGATGATTTCTTTAAATTCTTTGTTGCTAAAAACTGATCTGATATCATTGAAGAAAAACATGTGCATCTTTTTGCAGCAATGCTATTATGGCAGCAAGCCAGTGGTGTAGGTACAGCCCACGCTCTTGGGGTCTCGCCCTGTCAGCGGGCCTGCTGACCATCTCTCTTCTCCCCAGATAGAGGCTGGTGGGAGGAGATGATGGTACACGGCGGGCCGGCAGAGGAGTTAGGAGTTGCATGGAGGCAGAGCAGGACTGTCTGGGAGGAGCATTCCCCACCGGTCCGACCCGGAAGTCTTTCTTACTTCCGGTGCCTGTGCTACTACAGCGCGCTACTCACCTGCCGGCTGCTCCTCTGCTTAACTCTGGCGGCCTGCCATGTACCATCTCCCCCCCGCCTGCGTTGATCACCACCCTGTCCCACAGGTAGGCATGGAGAGGGATGGTGATGAGGGGGAGAGAGATGCAAATCTTTCTCCTGAATCTACGGAATACGTTCACTTTCATAATGGAGCTCTGTAAACCATTTGCCCGGGGGGCTGCGCATGCCAAGCTACGCCACTGCAGCAAGCACTCTATAAAAAAAAGTCTGTACAGACATACACCTCTTAACATTGCCTTGTAGAAAATACTTCAGAAACGTGTTACTTTTGCAAGTTACAAACTAATTCAAGGTGGATCGTCTACACTATTGTTTAATTCATCATCCGATGCCTTCTGGGCTGTTGTGTCTTTCACTCGAACACGTGAAGGTGCCTTTCTCATTTTTATGAGACCGCTTCTGTTTGGAGCAGGGGCTAGGTCGGGGGAGGATGGGGAGTGGAAGGGTTATGCTGTGAATGGGCATGGTTTAGGACTTGTGTGAGGCTGAGACTGGCAAATTGCAAGTCTTCATATGGCTGCCTTGTATGCTTGGACAGAAGATGCCCATCATATTCTTGCTATTGTATTGCTAATACTTTCTTGGCAATCTTTATATTTACCCGTACATTTTCTATGCAGATTTTATAGCTAGATATATCTATCTTGAGGTGTGTGTGTCCCTTCAACCCCCCTTCTTTCAGAACATGTATCTTTATTTTTTGGTGTCTTGTATATAACCATTCCTGCCTAATCGATAATGTTGCCTTTATTTATGTAACCCCTCTAATTTACCTCAGATTAACACCTATTGCAGTGTTACCTGAGTCTTCTCTACACTCCCCACTCATGGCCATAGGGCAGACAAAAATGGAGGTAGGCAACAGGAACGTTTATAATACCACTGATTTACAAAGCAGTTAGAAAGGATACACGGGTACCGCCATGATCCTCAGAGGGGTCATTCAATGCAGTCACGTTGCATAGGACCATAACATAAGCACTGTGCGTCAGTGTCTGTTACTGCGGCCTGTATCATGGTGCAGGCACACCATTGGAGCTCTTATCTAGTATGGTGGTGTAGCAGTCCTGTTATTTTGCAAAACTTTTTGGTGTCCCTTTTTATCTAGCTTCCTCCTGCTGCTCTCAGACGGGTGCTCCGTCAGGCCCCCTCGCGGCGGTGACACCTCCCTGCCAGTGCCCGCTAACTAGCAGAATATAGACCGGCCCCTGGTCCCCAACTGCCAGTCCTGTGATCCCCCAGACTGTTTGTTTTGACACATGCAGTACTACAACCATGGCTGCCGAAGTTGCCAATAGAAAGATTTTACCCTGTAACTGTTTTTTTTCCCCTTGGGTCTCACAAGGGATCTGTACAATGTCACCTGTTTGCTCTTCCCTGATTATTTTACTGACTTCTTAATCAGGCGTCGTCTCTAGTCCATTTCTTCATAGTCCTAAGGCATTAGTGTACTGTTTGTAGCCTGCACCATAACCTCCTGTATGAGCAAAATTACTTTGTAATAACAGACTGGTGTCACTCGCTCAGCCTAGTCATCTCAAAGATGAGCGGAAGTGTGCATTAAAGGGGAAGACGGCCTGAAAATGAGAGCCCTCACGAGGGACTGGTAAAAAGCACTTGGTCAGGGCACAACTATTAAGAAATGTTGTTCATTATTATATCAACCATACCCATATTCCTAGTACTTGCGTAACTGCATACGTTTATTAAACTGTAGGCTAAAATGAATCAGAACCGCAAATAAAGTGATGCTTTAATGCATGGATTAAGATATGTGAGAGCTACTCGGTAGTGCGGACGGATCAGTCAGCAACCATGTATACTATTGGGATAGCATTTTACTAGGTGAAGCAAAGATGGTCACACAACAGCTGTTACTAAAAAAAATCATGTGCAAAAATTAATTTCTCTTGGTGTAAGGGAACTGCTTTACTATCCTGTACAGTGTCAATTAGGGTAAACCACTAAAAGCCTAGGAAGATGTGGTTAAAATTCTTAATTGGTGTTTAGAGGGAGTACTATACAAGTACAGTTCAACCCCGTTGCAACGCTAATCCGTTTATAACGCGGTGCGAGCGCGGCTCCCATTTTCGTATGTATGAATACTTTACAGCACGATTATCGGTGTCGTAAATACTTTATTGTACAACGCATACAACTGTGCATTATTTCCAACGCGATCCGCTTATAACGCGATGTGATTCTTTGGACCCCAAGCAAAGCGTTAAGGGGGTTGAGCTGTAGTAAGAGAATTCCAGTGTAATATAAAAGGATTAGAAAAATCCCTTTTTGAAAGGGACCACAAATTCTCAAGTGCTGTTTGTTCAGCAGGTGATCACGGCGGTAGTTATTGGATGAACATGAGAACCATTCGTAGAAGTTTTATCATACTACCTGGAGCTCCTAAGGCCTGGGACATAGTGAAATCAGCGTCGCTGAGGCGGGCTGAGCCGCGCTGAACAGATGCACAAAGCCCCTGCATCTGTAATCAGCGCGGCTATAGTTCCTCCCTCCGCATGCACGCTGATGCGTGCGGAGGCTGAGAAAATCAGAAGAGACAGGCAAGTTTGAAATTTTCCGCTTGGGGGAGAGGAGAAGCGGTCATGGTGCTGCAGCTGGCATTTTTACTACTGTGTCGGAGCCACCAGAGGTGTGTGGGTCTGTGTGTGTCTCACTTTGAAGTGGTCTGTGTGTCACTGGGGAACGTGTGTGTGTGATAATATTTTAAAAATAAAAAAAAAACACAACACAGTGTGTTGTGTGTTGTTATTTTAAAAATTAAAAAAAAAAAAAAACAACAACACACACAACACACTGTGTTTTTTTTTAATTTTTAAAATATCTCACACACGTTCCCCAGTGACACACAGACCACTTCAAAGTGACACACACCGTTACCCAAACACACACACACTGACGGCTACCAAGTGATACACACACAGTGATACCCGCCTCCCAAGCTCGCTTGCTGTCTCCTCTGCCAGGACAGCAAAAAGCTCCTGGTAGAGCGAGCGGCAGCAAGCAAGAGCGAGCGGCAGCACCAAATTCTTTACTATGTCCGAGGCCTATGAGCTATCCGAAGAGTGCCCTAATTCGAAGCTTGTGCTTTTTATTCAGCAAGAATGTAAAGTAAAATAAGCTTGAATAAGTATAGTCTCCCTGATCCTATTTTATTTTTCTCTGACACTTAAACATGCGTAGTCTCTAGTCCATTCCTATGTTGGTTGACGATACTATACCCTCCGGACAGTGAATGCCCTTCCTATGGTGTTAGTATATCGTTTGGGCCTGTACCATAACCTCTTCTATGAGCAAAATAACTCTGTACATTCAAAATGTAATTGCAGCGTATATTTATTTTTCTCTGCAGCTATGTGAAGAAGGCTAAACACCAAGCAATGCAAGGAAACCTCTTGAAATCGATAGAGCTTTTCCGGTTGGCAAATGACCTACATTCCAGTGAGAAGCTGATCGGTCGCATACAAAAGCTGGAAGAGGCTCTTGAACAAATTGCTCTGCAGAAAGAGGAAGAGGATGATGAGTTTGTAGATGTGTTAAACAGCGGATTCATGCTCTATAAAGAACTCTACAGCAAATTGTTTCAGCATCAGAGAGAAGGTGTGGCATTTCTGTATGGTCTGTACAGAGATGGAAGGAAAGGAGGTATTTTAGCAGATGACATGGGCCTGGGAAAGACTATACAGATAATTGCATTTCTTTCCGGAATGTATGATGCTCAACTTGCTAAACATGTTCTGCTGATTATGCCAACTACATTGATCCAAAACTGGATCAAAGAGTTTGCCAAATGGACTCCAGGAATGAGGGTGAATGACTTTCATGGTACAAGTAAGAAAGAGAGGACTAAAAACCTTGAAAAAACACAAAGAAAGGGTGGCATTATAATTACAACTTATCAAATGTTGATCAATAATTGGCAACAGCTTTCCAGCTACAATGGGAGAGAGTTTGTGTGGGACTATATTATTCTAGACGAGGCTCACAAGATCAAAACGTCATCGACAAAAACAACCAAATCTTGCCACTTGATCCCGGCAAAGAATCGCCTTCTTCTGACGGGCACACCCATCCAAAACAACCTCCATGAGATGTGGTCTCTCTATGATTTTGCTTGTCGGGGAACACTGCTGGGAACATCAAAGACTTTCAAAATGGAGTTTGAAAATCCAATTACCCGTGCAAGAGAAAAAGATTCCACGCCAGGAGAAAAAGCCCTGGGACTCAAGATTTCTGAGAACCTCATGAAGATTATAAAACCCTATTTTCTCCGACGTACAAAGGACGATGTGAAAAATCCAAAAACGCCTGAACAAGCAAATGTTGACCCAAATAAAGCTGCTCGTGCTCCTTCCATGCCTTCTCTGTCACGAAAGAACGACTTCATTGTGTGGGTGTACTTGTCGTTAGTTCAGGAGGAAGTATACAAAAAGTTTATTTCTCTTGACCAAATCAAGGAATTGTTAATGACCACACGATCCCCTCTGGCCGAGCTGAACATACTAAAAAAGTTGTGCGATCACCCCAGACTGCTCTCTGCAAGGGCGTGTATCCAACTTGGTCTGGAAGGTGATGACCAATGCAACGAAGAAGGTGATCATGCAGTTACAAAGTATGATCACCTTTCTGATGAGACTCTGATTGAGGAATCGGGCAAACTGTTGTTCCTGATGGACCTCCTGCATAAACTGAAGGCGGATGGCCACAGAACGCTTGTGTTCTCTCAATCGAGAAAAATGCTGGACATGATCGATCGCATCTTAAAGAACAAAGGTTTTAAGATTATGCGTATCGATGGGACAGTGACCGACCTTACCGAACGGGAGAGAAGAATAAGCAGGTTTCAGAGTAGTAGAGAGTATTCTGTGCTTCTGCTGACAACACAAGTTGGAGGTGTTGGATTAACTCTAACTGCGGCTGATCGAGTGGTTATCTTTGACCCAAGTTGGAACCCTGCTACTGATGCTCAAGCTGTTGACCGAGCCTACAGAATTGGACAAAAACAGGATGTGGTCATTTATAGGCTCATCACATGTGGCACAGTGGAGGAGAGAATTTACAGAAGGCAGATCTTCAAGGATTCCCTGATAAGACAAACCACTGGTGATAAGAAGAACCCTTTCCGCTATTTTAGTAGGCAAGAGTTGAGGGAACTGTTTTCTTTAGATAACACCAGGACTTCCTCGACACAGATTCAGCTTCAGACTATGCATGCAGCCCAGCGTAAAACAGACACCCGTCTTGATGAGCACATTGCTTATTTGCATAGTCTGGCGATTTTTGGCATCTCTGATCATGACCTTATTTATTCCCATGAGGCGGCTTCCCAAGATGAAGAGAATTACTATGAAAATGAGCAGGACGGTCAATATATTCAGCAAAGGGTACAGAAAGCTAATGAGCTGGTGCAGTTGGAATCTCAGATGAACGAGCAACTAATAGAACAGAATAGGGATTGCACTGAGGGGGCATGGTCGAGGCAGACGGTTGTTTCTGACAAACCAAAGAAAAGGAGCCTTCCTAATGTTAAGCGGTACATTTCACCACCTGTAATGGTTGATGTCACAGAGGATGATATTGCTAATGTCAGCTGCCAGATGACCAGTATGGTAATGGAAGACTTTAGTGAAGATACAGATGAAAAGCAGCTTTGTGCTCCACATACTAGTAACTCGCATGAGTCAGAACTAACAAAAACAAACAACTCTAATAGTTTTCCACCCATACGTGATTCTTTACTGGCTAAAAATGTGCAACAAAAAAATGAGAAAAGATTTGCTCCTGCTTATAGTCCTCCCCAAATTCTTGATCTTCCCAGCCCTGAGGCTGAAACCTCTTGTATCAATACTGGAGTGACTTTGCCTCCTGCACGACATGCTAGCAATGGCCAGTCTGTAGTACAAAACATTGGCTGTAATGTTTCAATAGTCGGCAAAAGTTTTCTCGAATTGAAACCAGAACCTGGAATGCAGACAAATGTAAGGCATTCGAATGGTTTATCTAATGTAACTGGAGTATTTCAGAAGCCTGGGATAGCTGATGCCAGTTTGGATAGAAAAGACAGCCTGCAAGCAAGCTTGTCTCAATCAATGTCCCAATTACCATGCGACTTTAACCTTGTACTGGAAGATTCTATGGAAAACCAAAGTCAAGTGGAAGCTTCTATGGAGTTTGAAGAAGAGTTGGGAAATATCACAGAGAATTCCATGGCACAGGGAAAGGAAGAAATAATTGTGTTGGATGATTCCATGGAAAATGCAAGTCGAGAGAGCAATGTCTTAGAAGCTTCTATAGGACTTGAAAGGGAAGTGAAAAACACAAGTGACGCAATGGAGAACTCGAACCTCCAGCTTAAAGTAGAAAGCAGTTACTCTGAGTCAGAGAAGTCAAACCAAGAATTGGTCGAGGACTTGGAGAAGTCCAATCAGGAAGATGGTGTAAAAGGAAATGGATTGCAATCCTATATAGACATAGACAGTGAAGAGGAAGTGTGTTTTTCTACTAAAAGGAGAGTTGCAAATAGAATCGATTCTGACAGCGAGACTGAAAGTTCAGTGTGTATTGTTGCTGAGAATGAGATGGCGTCCTCTCCTTTTCACAGTCCCTCCATGATAGGGATAAGTGCTTCGACACCAAAATTTGAAAGATCCCTAACAAACTTGATATTTCCTTCGGGGAGGAACGTAGGTGGGCGCAGATCCATTGCTTCACGAAGATCTCTTGTCCATGTGGCAGTAGAGGAAGTGCAAGATGTGGAAGAAACGATTGCTAGCAGCAGTTCTGAAGACGACGAACCGTTTTGACATGAATACGCTGTTGTCCCTTCACATTTACGTGACCTTGAACTTTCCCTCCACAAAGCTCTTATCTTCATAATGTCTATCTTGAAACTTATTGTTTTATGAATGTTCTCACTTTCTGTAGTTAAATCTCTGTACATCTTCCCTCCCCCCCCTTTTTTTTTTCTCTCTCCCCCCTTCCCCCGTGAACATCAGTAATTTTTCAAATTTTGAGAATTGTCTCCAATTTTTCCTGATCTATTTCAATTGGAAGTTGTTCTTAAATAGCAAGAAACACTGTATCCATCTGCTTTTCTTCTTTGTGCATAATTAAACAAAGGTTATAGCTCCATATTGGTGACTTATTCTAAGCTGCTTATTGCGTTACAGAACAAAACACGATGTAAAATATTAACACAACCATAACGCTATAAAGAACAAATATGTCATAATGTGAATGCGATACCAATAAACGTATAGTTAAAAGTCCTGCTGACTTGAAGGTCTGTCCAGAACCTTCTTGGACGAAATGTGATTGGATTGATGCTATTTTTCTCCAATGAATATAGAGAAAATGACAGATGTCGTGTTTCAAAAAATTGTTAATGCACCTCTTAACACTTATTTCTTTAATAAAATATCCTGTATTGTATCTTGTTCTCTCCTTGCCAGTTCCACACAGCGTGAGATTAGCATGCTCACACTTGCACCTGCGCACTTGAGACCCTACACGTTTCCCAGACTGCCCGTCTGCTTCATCAGGGGTATTCTCTATAGTGGGTTCCCACCTCCTTTAAAGTCCATCCTTATGACGTCATGGAACCAATTATACAGATCTTCTATACTATTAAAATCTCAAAATTAAAAAGACCCTACAATATGACATGGATCTAACAATATTGTCATAAAAAATGGGATATGATATCACTATTCTATACAGAGAATATTACTCGAAAAGGCTATTTTAACTCTTCAAGAAATAACCATCAAGAGACATAATCATGACCATGATATAATAGTACAAGTGACCTTTTCATATGTGTACAGACTATTACATATATAAATTGCAATGAACGAGCAAATAATGTCAGTGACCGTGGAGTTACCATAAGTCCCCTCGCTATCTTATGGAGGGAAAGGTAGGTATACCATTAATAACCACAAAATGGGATCATTGTAACTCCAGTGCCACCTACATATACTTATTCATTCAGAAAAGATCCACGGTCAAAATCCAGGTTAAGACCGAGGGGGGGGGGGGGGGGGGGTTTTATTTAAATTGATAAATCCAGAAGGTCTCCCTTCTGGATAATTGTGTAATTTTATTTCCCCCCCCCCTCCAACTGAATTTGGGACATTCAATGCCTTTTAACTTTTTAGAGTGTTATTTTTGTGGAAAACTAGAATTAAACCAAACCATATCACAAACCCACATATGTCAACAATTTTCTCCATGCATCTAGTCACCATGACAAGAAATTGATTAGTAATATCCCTCTAGGCCAGTTCTCCCACCTACGAAGAAACTGCGCAAAAAGGGAAACCTTTGTAGAGCAGGCAGAAGAATTAAAGAAAAAATTCATTACAAGGGGATATGAGGAAAGACTAGTTCAAACAGCATACAGAAAAGCTGAACTTATGGATAGAGAGAAATTATTGAATATAAAACAAAAATGTGGTTATCCTTGTGTAATGTGGTACCACGTGACAATAGTTAACACTGTCAATACTACCATCAAGTGGTGGAACAAGATACAATACGGGATATATATTATTTTATAGTAATAAGTGGTGTCCATCAAGACTGAGTCGTGTGCACTATAAGGTGATTAATAACAGACAAAAGTATGTATTAACAATTTATTGAAACACGACTGTTATCTGTCATTTTCTCTATATTCATTGCAGAAAAATAGCATCATCAATCCAAGCTCCAGCGCCAAAGAGGACTATCCTTTTCGTATTTCGTTCAAGAAGGTTCTGGACAGGCCTTCAAGTCTTTTAGGCAGCAGGACTTTGGACTATACGTTTATTGGTATCGTATTCACCTAAAGGACCATTCACATTGTGACATTTGTTCTCTAGCGTTACGGTTGTGTTAATATTTTACATACTGAGTAATGCAATGTTTTGCAAGATTTTTTGAATTTAAATGTCACATCACACAAAAGCATATGCATTTTAAACCTCGCTACTTACGAGTAGTCCACTATATTGTCATTGGTGGAATCACTGAAGCAATAGGTGTTTTAAGGTGTAAATTTGCACAGTTTTTAATGGTGCAGTTCCACTTCACCTTATCCTCTGCAGCACATGCTTCATATGCACATATAGAAGCGATTACGAGATAATGGGGAAAGGCAGGTGTGTGGATCTGTTTGAGACGTGAATGTGCTCATAAGTGGTATTTTTGTTTGGATTTCTGCAAATTCACCCCATTTTTCTTTTTGTGGTCTTGTTAGACAAACCTTAAAGTTAACATTTTGTATGTCTTGGATAACACGTTTGCCTTCTCAGAACCTGTAAAAATGCAGATTTCTATGTTTTTTGCCTTTTATGCACACGCCATTAAAAAAATGTAGATGTTAATAAATTATGCAAAATTTCTTCTAAACAAAGTTGAATAAATCTGAGTAACAATGCTTTTGCATGTCTTATTTTTGTGAATGTCATGTCAAAGTAGTTCTTTACTTCTAGATCAGGGGTTCCGTGGGATATCCCTAATCTTCCAGAGCAGGGCTGGTGTTGGGGGCCTGGGTAGTTTCCTCTATCCTGATTGGCTGCATTACCCAGCAGAAGCCAATCGGGAGGAGGTGTCAAGAGACTGCGAGGTGTGGCGAAGCAGAGGAGGAAGCACCATGAACTGTAGAGACGAGAGGTGAGGCTGTGTTGTGTCTCTGTCCTGTGCTTATTGGTGTTTTTTTCCCCCTCTTACTCCCGCGCGTGCTCGCTTCTCTGATTCGCTTTCTCTCTGTTCTGTGTTTGTGACCTGGTCCTGTTGTAGGGGTGCCTCAGAAACTGTGCAGTGTTTAGGGGTGCCCCGAGAGACCACGGTTTTAGGTACTCATATCCACCCTAAAGGTGCGATATGGGGAGTTTCCTATTTCTACCTGCTAATAGCCCAGAAAGATGTCTTTCAGATGGTTTCCTAGGGCAGGAACAAACAGACTTAAGCGTTTGCGCTTGTGTGACTTATGTGAATTTGCAAAGATTGCAACTCGCTCTTATGGTAGATCAGAAACACTGATCTTTAGGGGATTGAATATCCAGGAGCTCCCCAGGTACATAAAACAAAGAGAAGCTATATAGTGCACAGTTTATATCCAAATGCAGTGAGCCCAAATACAAACTCGCATGCTCCAGAGTAAAAAAGCGTTGTGACCACTCTGGGTCCACGGCGTCGGCGCTCTGCTCACACCCAGCAAACGGAGGCAGCTGCAGGCACTCTGCTTTTCCCTGGTCTTGTGGGTGAATCACACATCTGGGTTCCCCCGGCATATGACGTTACCATGTTGGCCAGCCAATGGGAAGCCTTCAATTCGGCTGTAGCTCCAGTAGTGTAGAGAACGGCAGGCACGGCACCCAGCGTTTCAGGAATAATGCAGAATCACCCCAGGCGTTTCGTTCCGCTTCGGGATCTTCCTGAAGCGCTGTGTGCCGTTCCTGCTATTCTCTACACCAGGGAAGCGCATTTTTTTCCCCTACGCCCCCTCACCTCTGCGTCATGTTGCCATGGCAACGTCACGTGACCATGTGGCGTGGCGACGCGTCTAAGAAGCCGACAGAGCCAAGGTAAGTGAGGTTTACAGAGGCCTTCGCCGCTTCCCCCGCTCTTAATTTAAGTGCCTTCAGGAAGTGCGCGGGGCCTCTGTAAACCCTGCGTCCCCCGCAATCACCCCCCCAGTTTGCGCACCGCTGCTCTACACTACTGGAGCTGCTGCCGGATTGAAGGCTTCCAACGTGGTGACGTCATCCGCTTGGGGAATCCGGAAGTGTGAAACTGCTGTACTATATATCTTAATTTCACAGGTATGTCCCTGACATGGAAACAAAAAAACAGCGCAAAACGCAAATAGTGAAGTAAATCAAAATATTAATGTATAAAAAGTAGAGATAAATATTCTGCGTACATCAAACAGCTAGGTCATAAGCATTGAGTGTGCACAGCACACAAGTTACCACTAGACAAGTAGGGGTTCAGGAGTCAGGAACTGGTCTCTGGCAGGCATCTACAATGGTGTCTGTGGGATTCCTCCTCATACAACACAACCAGAGATGATGACACCGCCTCTATAGAAACCCTCCCTTCGGTCAGATGGTGTTGAAAATGCCAGAGTATTTCCATATGTTTAGGCACGGCGAGCGGTCTGTTCAATCTGGGGACCGCTGCCGTGCCTAAACCATTGGAAATACTCTGGACATTTTCCCTAATTTAGGGTTTCTATTGAGGTGGTGTCATGTATAAAAAAAATTTATCACATTGTGGTACTAAGTGGTTTTAACAATTTAATTTAAATCTAAGGGTTACATGCAGTATTCACTTGCTTTCATATTATTGTCATTGTCACTGTCACAAGTAGTTATTTTGTTGCGCACTTTAAATTCTTTTTCACATATGTCCCTGACGTGCAAGTCCTGTTTAAAAGATTTACTCAGTGGCCTTAAGCATTGATAAGTTTGGTATGTTTGAATATCAAAAAGGTGGGGGGGTTTTCCCCCTCTTAACTCTGTGCTGTTAACTGACCAACTGGAACAAGCTGATTTATTGGGGAGGATCATGCGACTGCTTTAGCTGTATAAAACCTATACCACTCCTGATTTTGCAGGCACTGCATTGGCATGATAGTGAGGCTTTTAAGTGAGAAATATAGTTAGACTAGAGGTGACTGGGGACTGCATCCTTCTGCACATGGCACCATACAGTGAGTTATTCTGATCACACTATGATCCCTGCTGTTTAGTCTGCGCACACACACACTTGTCTCACAACAGCTCCATGCAGCATTACCTACCTCTGGCATAATGAACCTGCTTTTTACCTCCACTTTGTTGTTTCTCGTGGCCTCATTGAAATGTTATTCTCTCTATCCACTACAAACGCCTCCCTCCTGGCCCACACCCAACATCACCATATACCCTGGACTACTCAAAAGCCTTGCACTATCTACTGAATGTTGGTGGAGAACCCTGAAAACCAGCACTCCAACCACCGCACACTCAAATGGCCAACATCATAAAGTAACAAATTGCAAACTACTCAAATTTCTACTCATACTATTACTCTCTTTAGCAGGTGATATTGAATCTAACCCAGGCCCTCCCATTGCAACTCTGTCCTATACCTGAGAATACTCCCTTCAAATTCCAAAAAGGTCTATCTGTCGCCCATATAAATATCCGGAGTCTGCTCCCCAAACTGGATGAACGAAGGGCATGGTGCCTTATTCAAAAACCAAAAGCCATCGTTCTTACAGAAACATGGCTAACCCCTAAAATCCCTGATGCACATATTGCCGTTCAGGGATACTCCATTTCTAGGAGAGATAGGTCAAAGAGGAGGGGTGCTATTTTATATTGCAGACACCTTACAATTTACACTGTTAAATTGTCCCCCAAGCCCACCCTCTTTTGAAATACTAGTTGGCAGAATATGCCTCCCCTTTTCTAAGCCCATCTTGCTTGCTGGCATCAACCGCCCCCCTACAATCCCTGACCGATCTCACCCAGTTTCTTGTCTCCATTTCCTCTCTGAATGAAAAGAGTGAGCTGCTAGTTCTTGGGGATTTTAACTTCAATTGGCTTGACCCTAAAAACCACAAAATCCAGATACAAATCAAATCGCTTAACCTATCGCAACTCATTTCCCAACCCACACGGACAAACCTGAAATCGCACAACCATTGCTTTCTTGACTGGATTCTCTCCTCAAATCCCCGCAGAATCCAATCCTCTGGCATCCTTCCTGACATTTTCAGTGACCATGCAATAGTGTACTGTGTAAGGAAAATTTAAACCGCCCTACTCAAGCCCTAAAATTCTCCTCACTAGAACATTTAGAAACTTTAACCCACAACAGTTTCTGGCTGACCTTACCAACTGCCCTTGGCATAGAATCGATTTAATTCCCGACCCTGATTCTGCGCTTGACTATTTCCATTCCAAGTTCTTAAAACTCTGATACCCATGCTCCACTACGCAGAATAAGGGTACGGGGTGCCCACCTTCCATGGGTTACACCTGACCTTATAGCACTCTACCAGTTGAGGGATGCCTTGTGGAAAAGTCACAAAGTAACTGGCACTACCAAGGATCTCAATCACTACAGATGCCTGCGGAACATGTGCACAAGGCATGCAAAAGCACAACATTACTCTGACAATCTCCTCCAGAAAACATCAAACCCAGCCAACTTCTGGAAGGTTATCAACAACATATTCCAGCCTTCTAACCAGCAACTGCCAAGTAATATCACTAAGGTAGATATTACTCTGACAAAGCCCACCGACATTGCAAATGCATTCAATGACTACTTTGTGGGGTGTGCTACTAACTTATTAGCGAAACGCAATCCAAACCGCAAACCTGAATCTCATCCTGGGAGTACCCATATAGCCCCACCCCCTCCCAACACTGCCCACAATTTTCAATTTGTCCCAGTATCCGAAGAGGAGATTACACAAGCGCTCCTCAAATTAAAACTAAGCAGCCAATGCGGACCTGACTTACTACAATCTAGGTTCCTAAGACTTGATGCCCCAGCAATTGCCAAACCAATTGCTTCCATAGTCAACTCTATCCTGTCTGCAGGCCATATCCCTAAGACCTGGAAAACTGCTGGAGTTGTCCCAATCTTCAAAAGTGGGGACAAAAACACTGTCTCAAACTACAGGCCAATCTCCCTTCTCCCAATCCTATCCAAAGTCATGGAAAAATGTGTCCACTCCCAACTAAGCAATTACTATACCAAGACAAAGTTCCCTAGCCAATTCCAATCTGGCTTTCGCCCCAAACACTCCACCATAACTACCCTGCTAAAAGTTCGCACTGAAATCCTGTGTGGAATGGAACGTGGTCAACTCACTGGTGCAATATTCCTAGATTTTGCAAAGGCTTTTGATACTGTTGAGCATGCTATCCTGCATAACAAACTCCAGAGCTCTGGATTAGGGAAGCATGCTTTAAACTGGTTTCAGTCCTACCTATCAGGTAGATCCCAACATGTGTCCATCTCAGGCTCTAACTCCAACCCCTTGGATATCACCTGTGGCGTCCCACAAGGCTCTGTTCTGGGGCCCCTACTCCTCAGTGTTCATCAATGATCTTCCCACAGCTTGTAAGGAAAATTCAATACACAAGTATGCAGATAACACAATCTTATATGCACACAGCCATAGCCTCTCCTACCTTGAACACGTACTTCAATCTGACTTTTTGAGACTCGAAAAATGGATTTCCCAAAACAAACTGTTTTTAAACACTGACAAGACTGTAACAATGGTATTTAGGACCAAGACTACATTTTTAAAGCTTCCAGCGACTGAGCTCCAGATTAGAACCAACACTAATATCACCCTAACCCCTGTCACTAGTTTTAAATACCTGGGCATATGGTTTGACTCCCACTTAACATTCGGGATGCACGTTGATACCCTGACAACCAAGACCTATGCCAAACTAGGGGGACTTTACAGGAACAAATCCTCCCTAAGTCTCCTGGTCAGAAAGCGTATTGCACAGCCGATGCTAATGCCAATTATTGACTAAGGAGACATAGTATATGGCTCGGCACCTCAAACCCACCTTAGCAAACTTGACACCCTCTACAATTCAATTTGTTGTTTTGTTCTCCAATGCAACTATAACACACATCACTGCGAAATGCTCAAAGAACTAGATTGGTCATCACTCGAGTCTAGGCGCAAAGTTCACCTTTCCTGTCTTGCCTTCAAATTCTTTATGGGCAAGCTACCCAGCTACCTGAACAAGCTCCTCACCCCTACCACATGCAGCACTTATCACCTGAGATCAGACTACAAAAGACTGTTCATGGTCCCAAGGCTCAACAAAGTATCCGGACGCTCCTCCTTCTCTTACCGTGCACCCCAAAACGGGAACAACCTACCAGAGACTCTCACATCCACCACCAGTGGTTAAGTTCTTTCAAATCTAAGGCTGTCACACATTTTAATCTGGTCTGTAACTGTTTCATACGCCCATAATATTTATTATCTTTAACTGTGCATGCAATGTCTTGTAAATAATGTATAACCTGCTCATTTATGTAACTATCTGTAACCATGTATTATTTGTCTTAACTCTGTACCCAGGACATACTTGAAAACGAGAGGTAACTTTCAATGTATTACTTCCTGGTAAAATATTTTATAAATAAATAATTTTGTTTTATGTACCTGGGAAGCTCCTGAATATCCAATCCCTTTTATAGATCAGTGTTTCTGATCTACCATAAGCGTGAGTTGCAATCTTTGCATTTGTTGCACCTTCACTTGTATTTTATATAAGTTCCACATAAGAGTTTGCGCTTAAGTCTGTTTGTTGCTATTTCTAGGGTTCTTAAGAAACACCCTTCTGTGAGCTGCTCCTCTCTACATGTATTAATCACCATTTATAGGTTGTTATTCACTATTCACCCTTTAAGTGATTTAGGTTTGCGCTTTTTTGTTTTAGTTTCCTAGGTCAAGATGGTGTTTGGTGCTCTACGGACCATTTTGTCTGCACAAGTATTCTTACCTGGTGGAAAAACCTGTTTCCTGTTAAACGCCTATCATGAAACATCGCTAAAACTAGAAAATACCCTTTATAAACTGTAGAAAAAAAGCTTGTCATAGGGCTGAGTGCCTTCACTTTATTGTGACCTATACCAAGTGCCACTGAACCATTAAGAGGTGGACCCCACTTCTCTAAACAAAAATAAATCCAAAAGGAGCAGGATTCCTTAGTTCGTTATGGGTGGAGAAGAGAGAAAAACACTCCATTATTTCCTCCCTTCCACCATGATGATGTGGTATCCAAACTTGGTCTTCACAGGAGGGTCAGTATACACTGGCTTGTCCATCGTGCTCACTGACAGAGCAAATGCAGCGTCTTGGAAAGGTCCCACCATTGACCCTCTGGTCATCCAACCAAGATCTCCCTGGAGGAGTCAATAGAAAAGGGCAGATATTAACAAAAACCCAGCTCCCATCCTCGTTCACCTCAGACTGAAGGATGCTTCATCATCAGCTGAATATTTATTTCCTAGAAATATTCCGCGTATGAGGATATTGCTAAAAGCATTTGCTCTTGGAGAAGACTGCAACAGATAAACAAATGGCACAGTTAACAATGACTCAATATTTTAACAATGGTTTTATCAAAGCAAGATGTGGTTTCCAACAGAGGAGGTTCCACTAGAGCTAAGCTCTTCAACTTTTGGCCAATGGGCCAAATCCTTCTCCAGAAGGTCCTTGAACTGTCTACCTATACTAATGTTATTGCAGTTGCTCGGGCATGTAAATGCATGTTTTCATACTGAAAATTACTATACATAGAAAGTTGATAACATATCTGTATGGTGCAGATGTTATAAACGCTTATAATATGTATGGCAACTTTTTCAATCTACATAAGCTTTTGTTGCTGTACATTCTGGTCCTCCAACTTGTAAATGTTTTCTACACCAGCCCTTTGGATAATTTGTTGAAGAGCATTGCCCTACAGTGTAAAAGCCTTGTTCAAGGCCCTCAATCTAATATAAATGTATTCATCGGTAGAGGTGACATGTTTAAGGGGTTCACCATATAGGTAACTGAAGACTGTCACATAAATCTAACATTTATAAAGTATTTTTTTCACGGTATGAATTCAGTTTGTAAAACATGAGCTAAGATTCGGGAGGGGGTTTGATTTCCTCTGGCTATTCCTATTTGTGTGATATCACTGTGCGCTAAACAGTACTTTGCACAGGCAAAGCCCCCTCCCCATCGCTTTCTCCTTATCGGCTGTAACAGGGACATGGTGGGCTGCAGGTTGAGGTTCTGGAATGCCACGGCCTGGGACGGCACAGGCGCTGAACACCAAAGGCCCTAATGATGTACCAAATTAGTCATGGACACATGCCCGTTCTCTAGGGGTAGATCAGGCTGAGAACAAATGGAGAGAAGAAGGCGGTGCGCCTTCTCTCCATTTGTTCTTTGCCAGCACCTTGGTAGGAGCACGCCGACAGTGCCAGGATCCCACACACCAGCAGTGAGTTATGCATTGATTTGTTCCGGTTTCTTCTTGCAAAGTGTTCCTCAATGAAGAGGTTATAGAGGGGCCGGATACCACTGTGTTATAGAGTGTGGCTACGTGGGATTTCTCTTACATTGCGTTGTATATACGTCTCAATATAGTATTTGTGCCTGATCTAGTCTGAGTAGCGTCGCTGAGGGAAATGGTGTCCCCATTTCTCCAGAAGTAGATCAGGCTGAGCATGCTTACAGAAACGGAAGTGGAGCCCTCTCGACTTCTTTCTGCGCCATCTGGCGCCTGGTTGTGGTCATGTGAGAAAGGGTTGACACAAATTACAATATAGGACGCGTACCCCTGCCTGGCTTTATCTTCCTGTACTGGCGTATGCACCTCGCTGAAACCGCACCCCAGATTTCAGCTTCTTCCCTCCTTCCTCATAACCTCCCGTGCTTCTCACACAAGATGTGCCTCACCTGAGGGAAGGAATAAAGAGATTACCGCCCACAAGGACACACCTCCGTCTCACAGGCTATTTGTTTCAAAATCTCTACCCCCATGCTGTATAGTACGGGTTCCGTTTGACTTCAGTTCTCTCGCTAATCTTTAAAAAGTGTGTGTGTGTGTGTGTGTGTGTGTGTGTGGTCAAAGCTATATATATATCCCAACAGACCACACTCTGATCCTATCGCTATTTTGAGGTCTGCGGACATGTTCTGCCCTGTACTGAAGCAAGGGAAACCGGGGAGGCCCGGACGTCAGGCAACGGATTGGGACATTTGGCCACAGCCACTGCGCCGCAACCAAATAACCGGCGCTTTGCCGCAGACGGACCCTCCGCCGCAGCCAATTCGCTGTTGGGATCCCCGCCTCTGGTCACTTCTAAGGTCAGGGTGCAGGCTTCGGAGGGAGGGCGTTCTGCCGTGGGACACAAAGTGGGACACAAAGTATTCAAATTGAATCCTGGTTGTCAGGGTAGCAGCTGCACTGTCTCCGAAGCCCGGAGTTGACCGCTGGCTACAGTTTCAATAAACGAAAAAATCATTTTTGAAGCTGCAGCAGCGTCACTGGGACCTAGGCAGCCAATGAAATCATTCTTGAGAATGATTTCATGACTGCAACATTGGATCCCTAAGCTGCCGTCTGTAGCCCCGCCCCCCCCCCACCTCCTGAAACGGCTGCTGGGGATGAACACACATCGCCCAGCAGACTGCCGCCCTCCCGCCCTCCCTCCAACTCCTGTCTCTGGCACCTTGAACGTAGCCTTAGTAGACGCCCCCCCGCGGCGGGCGGAGGCTTTCTCCGTCGTGTGATTTGGGGGCGGCTCAGGGCGGAGTTCAGGGATGCGGGAGAAGGTAGAGGCGCTATCAATTGTTATAACACAGGGATGAGAATAATCACTCACTCCCCTTCCTCTCCTACCTTCTACAGCACTCCCTCATAGATTGGGGAGCTGCAGTCTCTCCACCCCGCTCAAGTCGCTATTGACCAGAAATTGCCTGAACGAACCCAGTCTGCCACACATTCACTCTAGATAATCCGTCCGACAACATGGGAGCTACCCGGTGCTTCCCCCTCCCCCTCCCTTCCCCCCCCTCCACTCTCCCCCTCCTCCCCCCCTCCACTCTCCCTTCCCCCCCCTCCCCTCTCCCTTCCTCCCCCCTCCACTCTCTCTCCTCGCCTCCCCTCCCCCCCCCCCTCTCCCCCCCCCCTCCCCTACCCCCCGCCTCCACTCTCCTCCACTCACTCACCTCCCTCTCCCCCTCTCGCTCATCCCGTCCCCCCTGTCCCCTCATCCACCATTCTCCGCCTCCCCTCTCCCCCCCCCTGCCACTTCTCTTGTGCCCGTCACGACCCTGCCACCCTCTCGTCCCCCCCCTACCACTCTCCTCTATCTCCTCTACACTGCTGACAATCCGGGATTAAAGCTATTACTTCTGGCTAGATTTTTCACAATTCCCTCCATACCAAAAGTTTTTTTTGCTAGAATTGATTTCATTTTAAAACACAATTATTTTCTGTTTACAAAACCCATTTTATTTAAGATCTATGGAACGGCCATGGGCACTGGGTTCGAGCAGCCCAAACTATGCAATCTCTATTGGGATTCTGGGAAGACTATCTGTGTGGCAGAACGCGGTGCTTGGGCGGGCCTCGTGTACTAATGGCTGTTACATAGATGATATCAGTTATTATTTGGGAAGAGAGGAGATCATTTTTTTCTC
The DNA here is from genome assembly GCA_036426205.1 of Ascaphus truei. Taxonomy (NCBI): domain Eukaryota; kingdom Metazoa; phylum Chordata; class Amphibia; order Anura; family Ascaphidae; genus Ascaphus; species Ascaphus truei. The sequence goes on from WSYH01000569.1 coordinate 45,581, forward strand.
GACATTTTGGGTCCTTGAATCTAAACGATTTGCAGTCCGAGATCTATTATTTTTGGACTTATAGAATTATCTCGGACACTGAGCTGAATATTATTACTAAGAATTTTAACCTGTGTCCGCAACAATTCTGTTCATGTCTCTAGCAACCAAAAGAATCAATGGATTAGAAATATACCCGTGGTGTTTCAGTTTGACCGGATAAAGAGGAGAACTGCTTGCTGGTGAAGACTTTATTTCTCAATCTAACATTTTAAGTAGGAAATTTTTTTGATAAAGTTCCCTGCTCGCGACGAAACGCGTCAGATTTCCAAGGTAGTCGTGTATTGACTGTGCCAATGCACTCAATAAACACACCTTTTAGGGTTAGTCATTGCGTGAGGATTTCTATTTTTATGCTCCCTGGCGTGTTTCAAGTGAAACCGCCTGAAACCACCCTTTTTCTCTGTTGTACATACCTTGGCTGTAGCACTGCACCAAACACTTCGTCCTTGATCAGTGGGAGCCTGACGTCAGCTGGTGAAGTCAGCTTTGATCCCGAAGGCGTGACGCGCATTTCAAGATCGTAGTACTCCTCGTCTATCCCCCGCTGTGGGTCTATTGCTGGTGTGTACGCCGGTTATTGTGAGGGCAGTGGCAGGATCAGGGTGTCCTAATAAGACCGCATATATTCCCTGCAGGGGACAAAAAAACGGCTGCACCGAGTTTATACTTCCCCGTACCACACTCTAGAGCCCCACGATGGCCCGGAGGTGGTCAAGGTACACATACTATTAGTTTCATTTACTTCATGTACCACACATTTGGGAGACTGAACGGTGAGTTGTAATTTATTGAACCATTTTCCATGGACCTTGGGTAGATCATTAGAGGGTGGCACAATTTTGGAGGCAAACTTTCATCTGGAGTTCTCTCTGGGACATTTCTAACATTTTAAGTAAGAAATTTAGTTTGAGAGGGTTAAACATAACACTGTTGACTGATGTCCTTTAATAGAGTTGATGATTGCTTGATAGAAATGATTTATGTTAAATCTAAACTCAATCGATACATCTATCAGTAGGAGTCGTTCTTTAGATTCTACCAGTAAATTCATTCAGTCTACCAAACACCTCACATTTACGATGTAAACTTTCCCACAAGTCATCAAGGCTATTCAAGCTAATTACCCACTATCCTTTGAGAAAGTCACATACATGTGACGAAACGTTCAGGTCACTCTTTGACAACTACGTCATCACTCAGTGAGTCAGCCTTGGTCTGAGATGACTCAGGGTGGCGTGGCAATTGTGTGTCTGGGGGGACGTCAGACCCCCCGAGGTTTCCAGCAGGGAGCGACTGGGACTGACTTTGTCTGCAATCACACCACCTCGTTCCAGACTATTTAGACCCTCCCTCACGCTGTGAACTTACCCCAGGGACGAGCCCTTCACAGAGCAGCAGACATTGGGTGATATTATATTCACATTTATGATTTTATAGCCACTCTTTAAGTTGCGCTGTCCCCGTCCCCCCTTGTTTCACCCCCCTTCTTTTTATTAACGAAGCTTTTATATTCTCTATGGAGCCATGATGCGCTGGATGTGGTTCATGCTTGAAAAGCAGCCTGGATCGTCCTTCACTCTTGTTTCATCTTGAATGTTCCTTCTAATTGGATACCTTATTTTGAACTAGTGTTTTGTATATGTTTATTGTTGTTTGTTTTGTTTGGGTGATCATTTGTTTATATCATTAGCACTTATTTAGATGCACATTATCATTGAATAATGTATCCACGTTTTTCATCCATTGGAGATACTAAATAAATTATCCATTGTCATTTTATTGCTTGCACCTCCACCTGTTTTTAATCATTATACCTTATATTCTCCACATAGAACAACCCCGTGTGACAGAGCTCCAGGAGGTCTAGCAAAAAGTGCCTTATAGCAAGATAATATATAATAAAGGAGTTGGACACCGGGAAATAAGGTTAAAGGGCTATTGCAGTAACCGAATGTTTACGGATATCCTGGGGGGAACAGAAGGGAACACCGGGGGGACAAATAGTTGTGATATGCAATTGCTAAGTCCCCCTAACCCCGGCTATGCCCGGTGGAGTCACTCTCTACTCACGATGAAACACCGGCCTTGATCCCCCTCCTTCCAGCGCCAGAGGAGTCCTCCTTTAGGACATCCGGTGGTGAAACCGATCCTCCTCAAACAGTAAACCATAAAACAAGGTAAGGATCGAAACTCAGTCCGCTCCCATAAACAATTGCTGCTAACAATGGAACTGGCTGGATATTCGATCACTTACCTTTTCCTGTTTTCCCTATATTCCTCACACACTTTTATTTGGGCTTCTATTTTTTTTGAAGTGAAACTTCTTTGTGGCACGCTCATTGTAATGGAACAAAAATGCATTTGTGGAGACACGAAAATGAAATGATGTTAGCGTCAGTCTGGCAGTTAGGCGGGCTGTGTTCTGGCTCAGCCCGAACCCCAACACTGACATGCTCCCCCCCCCCCTGTTAATATAAAAGATCCAAATCGCCGCATATATCCTAACTGCCTCATATGTCTGGCGCTATTCCCTGATGCGCGCACGCACACATTAACCGTGCCTGTCTCCTCTAACTGCTTCCTTCCGGTGGGTGGATTGGAGCTTGCCGATCCCACGTGCTCCACGCACCACTACCCATGGAGGAGATGGCGCTTTGATCGTGCTCCTCATGCCCTTACCACCTCCACCATGGGGCCTGTCTCAGCAGGGACTACAAAGTGCCATGTCCGCAGCTCCGCTCCGGGGTAAGAATTGGGTGCTCCTTGTTCGTGTACCTCCGGGTGGTGTGTGGCTTCTGCTCAGGAACTCAGACGAGCGCCCTGTGCCCCAACTCCGGTGGGGGGCGGGTTGGGTCAGGAAAGGGGGGGGTTTCCCTATTCATCACACCCAATACATACATACAGCATTCAGCATTAAAGAATCCTTAATAACACACTGCGGGATTAACTACATATCCTATCATTCGATACTATAACTACCACCTAATGATACCAATTGTATTTCAAAAAGCAAGAAGTATCAACTATGATAAGGCACCCGCGGTTAGAACAGAAACAAGGTGGAGTTTAATGAATGGCACCTTCCCCCAAATGATGTAATTTCTCCTTGGAGAATCACGGTTGCCTTACGTGTTAAAAACAATCGTAAGAAAGTTGGATTACGTTTACCTCCACCAATGGAAGTGTCATATTTGCCATTGTAGGACACTAGTAGACTGTTTTAGTCCTACACATATAGATATCTGGCTCCCCTGTCCATAGCGGTCTCCTCATATGTCCATTCATAGTATTTATATAATAAACACCACGAATTCACACCCCCCCACCACCCACTAACCTTGATGCGGCATCACGTGACCTGCAAGCGTCATTTGACACCGCCGCGTTGCCATGGACAGAGTGACGCCCGGAAGAGTCAAGGTAAGTACAATACGCATTGCATAGCAATGCTCACCGATCACCCAACTTTAATTTATGTCCTCAGGGACGTGCGCGGGAGGCTCGCAAAACCGCCCGCGCGCGCGTCACAAAAATCTCCCGCCCCTGGGGGGACACCCCCCCCTTTGCGCACCTTCTGTGTATATCCACAAGTGTGGTCAAATGCATAGAAATTATCTCAGGTTTAAACTAGGTGCTGTCTCTATATTTTAGCTATAATATATATATATACACCAACCATACATACATCCACCACACAACACACATCATACCATCACCATACACCGATATCAACACACACACACACAATATATTAATATATATATATATATATATATATCTATATATATATATATATGTACATCTATGTTGTTATATATATATATTATTACACACATTAAAGTTTATACTCGTTTTAATTGATCAATATTGTATAGAAAATGAACAATGTCGCCAGAGAGTCGCTATGTTTACAAAATGTAGCTCTATCTCTACTAATAATTGTAAAAATGATACTTCATATAAAGCAGTTATTAGACAACAGTATTTAAAAGACAATGTCTCTATCACATTCCCAGTATATGGATATCTTCTCATTATCACAACTGCTACACATCTGACAGGGCTCAGAGTCATGAGCCGCAGAATGTGACATACTGAACATTCCCATTCTAAAATTTCAAATGTGGTTTATTTCTGACCTGACTAGCCTGTGGTTACAGCTCAACCACTCTGTGTCAACTGCTGTCCAGACTGTCTCTCTGGCCACAAACCAGCTGACTGTTGGAGCATACACGGAGTTTTCAACGCTTCATTGGCATCACATCTGGTGGCTTTGGTTGACGTATCATTTCTTCCCAGCTTTTTATTGTATTTGTTTTTAAATAGTTATATTTATTTAGTTTAATACGATATTTATTTATTATAGTATTTATTTAGTTTACTCGATATTATCTTTTTATCTGTTAATAGATATTTTACTTAGGTTTGATAGATTTGATATAGTATTTTGAATAATTCTATTAGTTGTGTTTAATAGATTCTCTTTGTTAGCACAGTAGATTATATTTACTAGTATTTAAGTCTCCCCCTCATTGCCCATTATGACCCGTGCCCATATTTTAACACCATTTTCGGAGTCCCTTATTTTTCAGACCCTCGTGAGCCGAAACCTAAAGGGGTCAACTAAGAAAGTTCGGATCAAGCGGCGCCACAACAGTCTTAAAGAGACCGAACTTTCCAAGGGAGTGGCGACACTTAGGGTGAAGATCTAACTTAAAGGACACCTTTGGGGAACGAAGGGTGACGTGGAGTGGTAAAGGGGGGTGAGAGAGCAAGTGGTGTGGTGAGATGGGCAGAGCAGGAGAACGCAAAATATGTGGGGATTGGCTGCCATCTTTTATCCGGTGCTCCTTATCTCAGGGATGACCGGCAATGTTTGGTCCAATGGTATACAAATAGTGATTGATGGAAAATGGCACCCGGATTTAATCAAAAAAGTAATCATTTTATTGTCCACGAACCTACAACGTTTCGGCTGCTGGCATTTGTTTACTAGCTTATTGGGTTTAGCACCTTTCACCTAGAGAGACCAGCAGCGCCAAAGTTTAGTCTAGGGCCTGCAAGAGAAAACAGGTGGGGGGAGGGGTTCCGCAAGGTCGCCAGACCCATGGGTGAGGGTCCCCCGGTGGAACTAGTTCCTGGGTCCCGGAAAGCTTCTGGTGGCCCATACTGTACCAGAATAAGAGAGAACAATGTGACAAGTCACCACCAGACATCCGAACAAGAAATAGGAGGAGAAGTCTAATACCCTAAACAATTGAATAGTCTGGAAGGAGAAGAGGCAAGGCACTTACCCTACCAACATGTTTTCTGTGGCTACACAGAGCTCATTATCAAGGTCATGATCAACGTGACGCTGCAGCAGACTCGTGAGTTTTCTGCTTGCTACATGTCATATCATTATTCCCAAAAAGGATTCGGGTACTATTTATTGGGGTGGATCATTAGACTTGTTGGATTCCTGGACATTTGAGTGCCATCTATATGGTGGTTACCAACTAATGATACCACACCCAGTACCCCCCTACATCAAGAATAATCCAGACTTCATATGATGGTCATTATCTTATAACATTTCATTCATGTATAGCCGTGTAATTTCTTGAACCACGCTTATTCTTCTGTGGCCCATAAAAGCTGAGTAAAACATTAGAAAGGACACATGTATGTTCCAGAATGAGTTAGCATGTTATATCTCGAGAGGCATCATAACAGGTAATACTGAGCACTGCAAGGTCGTCCAGTATGAGGAAGGGTCCGATGGATGAGTTGAGGTCCCCAGAATATCCTCTTAAAGCAGGAGTGGCAAGCTGGGGGCGCTAACATTTTCTTGGGGAGGGACGGCTCTGGCCTCACAAGGCCCCTCCTGTTCCCCCGCCGCTTTACATTAAATGCCGGCGATCGCGGCGTAAGGCCCTGTAAGTTCCCTTTCCTTCGTCTCTGGTGCTTCTGGCACAGCAACCTGTTGGTCCATGATGTTGGTATTGCCATAGCAACGTGAACTCACATGATGTGTGTTACATCAGTAATGTCCGGAACACAGGTGGGGAGGGGGGTAGGGGGCGAGGGGAACAGTGTTGTGTGCAACCCGTCTTAAACCTTGGTCCTTCATGACGAGAGTGAAGGGCCGAAAAATGGTTAGACAGAATGGTTAAGCGAAGATCTGACATAAGACCGAATAAACCGACAAAAGCCGTATCGGTGAAGGTGATGTATAATAGCGTCACTCACTGTGTACTCTTCATTAACCTGCAACTCATACAGAAATGACATACGACTCTTGTTTTATAACGCGTTACTGCTAAGGGGAATTCAAACTGCTGAGAGGTTTAGGGAGTTTACTAACCCAACTCAGCACGCTTCTGTTCTCTGTAGAACTCCCCCAGGCTTTGCCATGTAAAGTACATACAACACACTGACCCTTGACAGCAAGTTCACCCTTGGGTTTTTTAGTCTTTTTAATCCATCTCTGACCACATTCCCCATCCGCCTGCCCGCCCTATATATTCAAAAATAAATTTACTAATATCTACACACCAACAAGTGACCATGTGTCCTCCTTATTGCCTGGAATATCCATGAGCACAACGGAGCCCATACATACAAGACCAATCGCTCTCGCTGCTTGACTCAACCAGCAATGGACTCTTCTTCAATAAGTCATCGACAATAGCCGGAAAAAAAAAATCGCAGTGGAGACTGATCACCATATAACAACACCATAAACCATCCCCGCGAGGGTGACGAAGGTCTAAGGTATTTCATATTCCACCCGACCTGACGTGACGCCCAATGACGCGACAAACGGTGATGCTCTGCACTGGGACGCTTTTTGGCATCTCTTTGACTCTTAACTACGACCCCCCACATGTCATAGGCACACGTTCGACACCCGCTTAAGACGTCCGCCACCTCAGTCAGCACAGATCCAACCCTATCCCCGGTTGTAACGTAAGTTCCATCGCGAAAGGAACTCCGCCCGCTATCTTTCGACCGCAGTTGCAAGTCCGGAGCGTGCCTCCCGAGCTGTGCTCTCCCCACCTCCAATTACCGTGGGACCCGCACCGGAACCAAACAATAACAACACACTACCATCTCCCCTCCCCCCAAAATCACCAGAGCCCGGGTCCCGGAAGGCAGAGCGGATTGGGTCTCCCCCACGGATGGTGTCCCGGAATTGTAACCCGGCCCACCCTCCATCCCACCAGATATTAGTAGGGAAAAGAGCCGTCCCGCTCAGGAGAGGAGACACGATCACGTCCGGAGCCCGAGCGTGCAACACATTCACTGTCACTCTCACATACATCTCAACATATCTATAATTGTGCACAACCCCTAATACACAAATATCACACACTCATACATTCACAATCCACCAAAAGTCAACCCATCCCACACAAACACCCTTTACGGATTATGTGCAGGTTTTCTACTGAATACACCTTTTTTGGTACCATCCTGATTGGCCCTGTCATCCTGCTATAGCACGTGTGATCGTGGAGGATCACAGGAGTTACTCCCGCCTACATCAGGACCTATCTAGATATAGTGTTCATCTCAATTCCAACAACAAAGATGTATATTATATCTAAAGCTCTGTAGAGGTAAATCAGTACCGGGTACCACAACCTCGAGCTTCAAATAATCAAAAAATAAATAGATGGCATACCGTTCTGTGCTACCGAATGCTTTTATTTGTGCGGCTTTCCGAGATACACTGATTCTTCTTCCGCGAAACACACACACACACTCTCTGCATCAAACTTTATTTCAGGCAACCATTAACCACCGCATAGCCATAATCTCATCCACAACACTGGGACGAAGGACTAGCACAGATACACATTTCACGCAGACACGGTTTTTTAAGTATTCCATTTCCAATTTGACATATCACACACAGAATGTAACATACGCCGAAGAGAGATCATGTATCGCGAAATCTCGCACAAATAACAGCATTCGTTAGCCACATGAACGGTAATCATCTATTTTTATATTTTTAATTTTGAATATCTAATATATCATTTCCCCGAATCCCTTGCTGCGTGGAAGTGCTGTATGCTGCGGTTGATAATGGTGAAAAGCGGGGTTCAGACCTGCCATAAACATGCAGATGATACATAACCGTTGATATAATGCATATTTGCCCTTTCCTTGGAGCGGTTTTTGGTCACTGTTTTGTTACTCACCATAATACTTAACTCAGTATGATGTAAGCCTATCCCTATCTGTCATTTGCAATACCCAAGAATTTCATCAACCCCAACACTGATGAGACCCATTAATGGTCGAACAGCTGTCTGTGAGGTGTTTTCTTGGGTAGGCACCTCAACACCTGAGCTGTGCTCAAAGCTGTAGACCCATGCAGCAAGCTATAAGCCTATAGGGAACCATGTTAAAAATGGTTTTTGAAAGTCAAACAGGTCTCGGCAACTCAAGCGTTGCTCATCGGACTATGTCTGCCACGAATCCCATGCTGGCGTGGAATGCTGACACAATGCTGGGTGATAATGGTGGAAAAGGTGGGGTTGGCCCAGACACTGCCCTAAGACATAGCGATGAGCATCATTGTATTTTGCATATATATATAATATAAAAAAAAAAAAAAAAAAATATATCAATATATATATCTAATAAATATATATATATAATATATATAATATACACTATATATTCAAGAAGCAGGAGGTTCACATTAACACAAAACCCGTAGTTGCCGCAGCTTCACAATCATACTAAAAATAAATAGATGATAACCGTTCTTGTGGCGAACGAAATGCTTTGCGATTTGTTGCGAGCTTTCGAGATACACTGATCAATACTTCTTTCCGGCGATGTGATACATGAACCTAGAAGCAAGCAAGGGAATACTTAAACAGTGTCTATTGGAATGGTTATCTGTGCTAGTCCTTCCCCCTGTGTGGATGTGGGATTTTAATGGCTCGGATGTGTCCAAAGGTTCCCTCTTTCAACTTTCACCAATGCTTTCAGGCAACCTTTTGACACCTCATCCAGCCTAAAACAACACATCACACCGGGGAAGGACCAGCACAGAAATAACATTCCATCATAACAACACAAATTACACCTGTTTTCAGTATGCTTTTGCTTGCTTACAATATCATTGTTAACTCGCCGAAGAAAGATCAGTGTACTCTTCGAAAGCTCGCACAATCAAGCATTTCGTTAACCCCCAAAGAACAAGATATAATTATTTTCACTTTTTGGGTATATATTATACATCATATATCACTCCTATCTATATATATATATATATATATTAAATAAAGACAAAATATATATATATATATTTGCTATATCTCTATCCCATACACAAAGGCGGAATAACGAAAAGAATTTGGCACAACAATAAAACCACTAGCAACAACACGACCCCCAAAAGTCCCCCCCCCCACATCACAGTCTAAACGCAGCCCCCGCCCCCACCCACTAGCACCAGCTCTCAATCCCCCTCTGCTCTTGTCCACATGAGCAGCTGTGAACGTGACACAATCACAGCATATCAAGTCGAATCACTGCGAGCAGAGGCCGTCGGGGTGGAGGGTTTAGTGCCGACGATACACGACTATATTGAGTCTCGAGCACCTGATTATATTCGTAGAGCGCACTATTACAAATGAGAAGCATAAGCCCTCATCGCACAGTGTAAAACACATACACACATACACACAGGACTAATATGATCCTGTAAATATCCCAGGACTACATAAAAAATCATGCTCAACTCAACACCACGAAAATTCAGAATATGTGACAGCGAAGCACATGAGTTCACTTCCAATCGTCATACCAACTCCATCTGATGAAAGAGAAGACGTGTACCAACAGACCGAGGTGCACGTTTTTGGAGAGATCACAATGAAATCCAATTTTGCAAAGCACGCAGTAGACATTAACAAGCCAGTGCATAGGAAATTTTTCACAATCTGTTCTCATTGTGAAAACCTACGCCGGTATAAGTCATGGATAATGCCCCATCAACATGGTGTTATCACATCACATCAAAATAACACAGGCAAGAGTACTGAACCATCAACGTCAAGGTCCCGGCCCTCACCAAGTGGGAGATCACCAAAAACCCACCGAAGTTGCATCACTAGTGAACGTGACTCATATCACACCATTAACCACCCTACGAGATGGTCACTTTATCTTGGGTTTTAACATGACGAGTTAAGCACACTATTGTCAGTTATACACAATGCGCATTAGTTATATATTACAATCACATATTTATACACTTTGATGAGCGGCCGTGTCATTTTTCTTTTTTTTACATTATATCTCCGTTGTAGATTCATCTAACACAGAACACCGGCCCAAGAACTACATTATTTTGGGCATGCAAGTTTAGTCCAAGTTCTATTGTTAAATGTATGGACCTCTATGGCTACACGATACCGAATTCGGCGCGTAAGACAGTGTCGACATTGTCCCATCATATCATCATGAAAACCAAACAACAACAATCGCACATAATACGAACCCCTACCATTTGAAGCTGTTTCTCCATGAAAAATACATGAAAAATTAAAAAGGCGTTAGGCTGCACATATGAGTACAGTTTTTGGAAAGACATCTTTAGGGAAAAAAACATAGCACTATATTAAGGCCAATACAGTATATATCTATTTGTTCATATCGATTTACGGTTGTCTTTAACATTTATATAATTTATTAAATCATTTACACTAACAAACATTATATACTTTATTAATCCTCTCACTTCGACGATCATACCTCATGCACATGACATTCGGTCTCACTTTATGACCACTTCACTTCTATCATATATATATGTTTTTAAATTAACACTTAAGGTAGCGCTCTTTTGCACTATATTGCTTGTGAGGAGAAAAAAAAAAGAAAAAAATATATACATATATGCATACACACACAAAGATGACAACATGGTCAAAAACACAAAAAAATCTATACACGTGTGTGTGTGTGTGTGTGTGTGTGTGTGATCCACAGGGCGGTGGTTACAATCCTGACTATCAATGTTTACGGGATCGGGATGCCAGATGTGACACTGCACCTCCCGTTAGCGCGCACCCCTCTCCCCTCCTCCCTGTACCTTTCCCTCCCTTCCCGCCGCTCTTTCCTTTCGGCGGCATCTCTCTGCTTTGCCACTTCTGGGGGAGGGCGTTGCGTCACCTACGTCATCAAAGCGCCTAGGCCGCACAGCACCGCCTTCCTCTTGTCACAAGGAGTAGAGGCGGGTGAGGCCTCGTTCAGGGTGCAGGCTTCGGAGGGAGGGCGTGCTGCCGTGCGAGCTGCTGTGGGACACAAAGTATTCAAATTGAATCTTGGTTGTCAGGGTAGCAGCTGCACTGTCTCCGAAGCCAGGAGTTGACGCTGGCTATAGTTTCAATAAACGAAAAAATCATTTTTTGAAGCTGCAGCAGCGTCACTGGGACCTAGGCAGCCAATGAAATCATTCTTGAGAATGATTTCATGACTGCAACTTGGATCCCTAAGCTGCCGTCTGTAGCCCCGCCCCCTCCAACTCCTGAAAATATCTGCTGGGGATGAACACACATCGCCCAGCAGACTGCCGCCCTCCCTCCAACTCCTGTCTCTGGCACCCTGAACGAGGCCTTAGGAGAGCGCCCCCCGCGGCGGGGGGGAGGCTGTTCTACATCGGTGTGATTTGGGCGGGCTCAGGGCGGAGGTCAGGAAGCGGGAGAAGGTAGAGGCGCTATCATTGTTATACACAGGGAATGAGATAAATCATTCACTCCCCTTCCTCCCCAACCTTCTACAGCACTCCCGCATTAGATGGGGAGGCTGCAGTCTCTCCACCCCGCTAAATGCCGGCTATTGACCAGAAATTGCCTGAGACGAACCCAGTCTGCCACACATTCACTCTAGATAATCCGTCCGACAACATGGGAGCTACCCGGTGCTTCCCCCCCCACTCTCCCTCCCCCCCCCTCCACTCTCCCTTCCCCCCCCTCCACTCTCCCTTCCCCCCCCTCCACTCCACTCTCCCCCCCCCCTCCACTCTCCCTTCTCCCCCCTCCACTCTCTCCTTCCTCTCCCCCCTCTCCACTCTCCCCTCCCCCCCTCCACCTCTCCCTCCCCCCCTCCACTCTCCCTCTTCCCCCCCTCCCCCCCCTCCCTTTCCCCCCCCCCTCCACTCTCCTTTCACCCCCCATATCACACTCTCTCCGTCCCCCCCTCCACTCTCCCTCCAATTTCCCCCCCCTCCACTCTCCTTCCCCCCCCCTCCACTCTCCCATTCCCCACCCCTCACACGCAGAA
>WSYH01000569.1:59070-141811 GCA_036426205.1 Ascaphus truei
TTTATTTCTCAATCTAACATTTTAAGTAGGAAATTTATTGATAAAGTCCCTGCTCGCGGACGAAACGCGTCAGAGTTTCCATGTAGCAGTGTATTTTACTGTGCCAATGCACTCAATAAACAACCTTGTAGTCATTGCGTGAGGATTTCTATTTTTATGCCCCTGCGGTTTGCAGTGAACCGCCTGAAAACCCTTTTTCTGTTGTACATACCTCGGCTGGAGCACGCACCAAAGCACTTCCGGATCAGTGGAGCCTGACGTCAGCTGGTGAATCAGCTTTGGAGCTCCGAAGCTTGGACGCGGCATGTCAAGATCGTGAGTACTCCTTCTACCCCCGCTGTGGGGTCTATTGCTGTGTGTGACGCCGGTTTTGTGAGGGCAGTGGCGGAGGATCAGGGTGTCTTAAGACCGCATATAGTTCCCTGGCAGGGGACACGGCTGCACCGAGTTTATACTTCCCCCTTACCACACTCTAGCCCCGTGCCGGAGGTGAGTCACAGGTACACAGTACTATTAGTTTCATTTACTTCATGTACCACACATTGGGAGACTGAACGGGAGTGTATTTATTGAACCATTTTCATGGACCTATGGTAGATCATTATATGTGCACAATTTTGGGAGCAACGGTTTCATCTTGGAGTTTCTCTGGGACATTTCTAACATTTTAAGTAAGAAATCATCTTGGAGTTTCTCTGGGACATTTCTAACATTTTAAGTAAGAAATTTATTGAGAAGGGTATGAACATAAAAGAAGGGTATGAACATAAACATGTTGCTGAGTCCTTTAATAGAGTTCGATTGCTTGATAGAAATGATTTATTGATTAAATCTAAACTCAAGCGATCTGCGATCCCGCTTAATAACGCTATGTATTCTTTGACCCCGAATAAAGCGTTAAGGGGAGTTGGACTGTAGTAAGAGAATTCCATGTAATATAACAAGATAGAAAAATCCCTTCTTATGTGAAAGGGACCACAAATTCCAAGTGCGTTTGTTCAGCCAGGTGATCCCGGCGGTAGTTTTGATGAACACTGAAGAACTCATTCGTCGAAGTTTTATCCATACACCTGGACCCATCGCCCTCCATAAAAAGGAGTAGAAATTAAAACAGGACAGAGGCTACAATAAGAATGAAAAGGGTGTGTCCTTTGACATAGTGAAATCCCGTCTGTCGCTAGAGGGCGGGCTAGAAGCCGCGCTGAACAGATCACAGCCCCTGCATCTTAAATCAGCGCGGCTATAGTTCCTCCCCCAGAAATTCCGCCTGCACGCTGATGCGTTGCGGAGGCTGAGAAAATCAGAAGAGACAAGGTCCAGTTTGAACTTCTTTCCCCGCTTGGGGGAGAGAGAAGTCGTCCATGGGTGCTGCCAGCTGGCATTTTTACTACTGTGGTCTGAGCCACCAGAGGTGTGGTGGGTCGGTGTGTGGTCTCACTTTGAAATGTGGTCCTGTGTGTCACAATGGGGAACGTGTGTGTGTGATAATATTTAAAAATAAAAAAAACACAATCACAGTGTGTTGTGTGTTGTTTTTAAAATTAAACAAAAAAAAAACACAACACACACAACAACACACGGTGTTTTTTTTTAAATTTTTACAAAATAATCTCAACCACACGTTCCACAGTGACACACAACCTTCAAGTGACACACACCGGTACCCAAGCACACCCACCACTGACGGCTCTACCAAGTTATACCCACACAGTGATATACCCCCTCCCAAGCTCGCTTGGCTGTCTCCCTCTGCCAAGACGCAAAAAGCTCCTGGTTAAGCGCGCTTGGCAGCAAGCATAGCGCGCGCAGCAAGCGCCAAATTCTTTACATATGTTCCCGAGGCCTATCTGACTACCGAAGTAGTGCCCTAATTCGAAGCTTTGTGCTTTTTATTCCAGCAATAGATGTAAAGTAAAATAACTTGAAATAGTATAGTCACCCTGATCCTCTTATATTTTTCTCTGACACTTAAACGCGTAGTCTCTAGTCCATGTCCTGGTTGGTTGAGTCTAGTACTATACCCCCGGACATGAATGCCCATTCCTATGGTGTTAGTATATCGTTTTGGGGGCCTGTACCATACCTCTTCTATGAGCCAAATAACTCTGTCCATTTCAAATGGTAATTGCAAACGCGAGTTCTATTTTTCTCTGTCACTAGTGAAGAAAGCTCGAACACCACGTCAATGCAAGGAAACCATCTGTGAAATCGCTAAGCTTTTCCGGTTGGCAAATGACCTACATTGCCTAGTTAGAAGCTGAGTCGGCGTCGCATACAAAAAGCTGGAAAAGTGCTGCTTGAACAAACGTTCTCTGGCACGAAATGAGGAAAGAGGAATGAGTTGTAGATTTTACAACAGCGATTCCATTGCTCTATAAAGGAACTGGCTACGTGCGGGGTGAAATTGGTTTTCAGTCATCACGAGAGAAGGTGGGGCATTTCTGTAGTGTTCTGTACAGAGAATGGAAGGATATGAGGTATTTTAGCAGATACTCTCGGGCCTGGAAAGAACTATACAGATAAGTTGCATTTCTCTTTCCGGAAATGTATGATGCTCCAACTTGCTAAAACCATTTCTGCTGATTATGCCAACTACATATAAATTCCAAAACTGTGATCAAAGAGTTTGCCAAATGGACTCCATGGAATGAGGGTGATGACATTTTCATGGTAACAGTAAGAAGAGAGGACTAAAAAACCTTGAAAAAACACAAAGAAAGGGTGGCATTAAATTACAACTTATCAAATGTTTAGATCAATAATTGGAACACTTTCGCAGCTACAATGTGGGAGAGAGTTTTTGTGTGGTACTATATTATTGCCTAGAACGAGGACCTCACAAGATCAAAACTCATCAGACAAAAACACCAATCTTGCCCACTTGATCCCGGCAAAGATCGGCCTTCTTCTGACGGCACCCCATCAACACAACACTCCATGAGATGTGGTCTCTCTATATTTTGCTGTCGGGGAACACTGCTGGACCATCAAAACTTTCAAAATGGAGTTTTTGAAAATCCAATTACCTAGTGCGAAGAGAAAAAGATTCACACGCAGGACGAAAACGCCCTGGGACCTCAAGATTTGAACTTCTGATAACCTCATGAAATTATAAAACCCTATTTTCTCCGACGTACAAAGGAACGATGTGAGGGAAAATCCAAAAAAAGAACGCCTGAACAAGTCAAATGTTGACCCAATAAATGCTGCTCGTGCTTCCTTCCATGCCTTCCTCTGTCACGAAAGAACAGACTTCATTGTGGTGGGTGTACTTGTCGTAGTTCCCAGGAGGAAGTATACAAAAAGTTTATCTTCTCTTGACCAAATCAAGATTGTTAATGACCACACGAATCCCCTCTGGCCAGCCCTGAACATACTAAAAAGTTGTGCGATCACCCCCAGACTGCGTCCTCTGCAAGGGCGTGTATCCAACTTGTCTGGAAGTGCATTGACCAATGCAACGAAGAAGGTGAATCATGCAGTTACAAAAGTAGATATCACCTTTCCTGATGAACTCTGATTGATGAGATCTGGGCAAAGCTGTTGTTCCTGATGGACCATCCTGCATACAATCTGAAGGGGATGGCCAAGAACGCTTGTGTTCTCTTCTAAATCGAGAAAAAAGTGCTTGGACATGATCGATCCCGGCATCTTAAAGAACAAAGTTTTGAATTTGCGTATCGATGGGACAGCGTGACCGACCGTCATGATATCCGCGAACGGGAGAAAATGCGTTTGTCAGAGTATGTAGAAGAGTATCTGTGGCTTCCTGCTGGACAACAACACGTTGGAGGGTTTGGATTAACTCTACTGCGGCTTATCGAGTGTTATCCTTGACCCACAGTTGGAACCACTGCTACTGATGCCTCAAGCTGTTGACCGATGCCCTACAGAATTGGACAAAACAGGATGTTGGTCATTTATTAGGCTCATTCAACATGTGGCACAGTGGGATGGGAGTAAGATATTTACAGAAGGCAAGATCTTCAAGGATTCCTGCCTGATAGACAAACCACTGTGATAGAGGAACCTTTCCGCCCTATTTAGTAAGGCAGAGTCTGTGAGGGAACTGTTATTCTTTAGATAACACCCAGGACTCTTCCCTGCGACACACAGATCAGCTTTCACACTATGGATCAGGCCCAGCGTAAAACAGACACCGCTCTGCTGAAGCACATTTGCTTATTTGCATAGTCTGGGCGATTACTTTTGGCATCTTCTGACATGACCTTATTTATTCCCTGAGGCGGCTTCTCGAAATGAAGAGAAATTACTATGATAAATGAAAGGACGGTCAATATAATTCGAAGTACAAAAGGCTAAGTTAGAGTCTGGTGCAAGTTGGATCTCAAGAACGAGCACCTAATAACAGATAGTGGTATTGCACTGAGGGGGGCATGGTCGAGGCAGACGGTTGTTTTCTGACAAACAAGAAGACGGAGCCCCTAATGTTAACCGCGTTACATTTCAACTAGCCCCTGTAATGGTTGTATGTCACAGAGGATGGATATTACTAATGTCAGCTGCCAGATGACCAGTATGGTATGTGAACTGAACGTGAATGGATCAATGCAAAGCACTTTGTCTCCACATAACTAGTAAACATCGCGCATGATCAGAACTAACAAAAACAAACAACTCTAATAGTTTCTCACCGCATCGTGATTCTTTTACTGGCTAAAAACTGTCAACAAAAAAATGAGAAAAGATTTGCTCCTGCTTATATCCTCCCACATTTTTGTCTTCCTTCCCTCCTGAAGCTGAGACCCTTGTATCAATACTGGAGTACTTGCCTCCTGCAACGACAATGCTAGCAATGCCATCTGTAGTAAAACATTGGCTGAGTAATTGTTTCCAATAGTGGCAAAGTTCTTCTCTCGATTGAAAACATAAACCTGGATCGCAGACCAATGTAGGGCTTCGAATGTTTATCTAATGTAAACTGTGAGTATTCAGAAGCCTGGATAGCTATGCCAGTTTTGGATAGAAAAGACAGCCTGCAAGCAAGCTTGTCTCATCAATGTTCCCAATTACCATACAGCATTTTAACCTTGTACGGAAGATTCATGGAAACCAAATTCAAGTGAAAGCTTTCTAAGGAGTTGAAGAAAGTTGGGAATATCACGAGAATTCATGGCACAAGGGAAGAGAAATAATTGTGTTGGAATGATTCCATGAAAATGCATCGCGAACGTAGCAGATGCATTAGAAGCTTGCTATACGGTCCTTGAAAGGGAAGTGAAAAACACAAGTGTACGGCAATGGGAACCCGAACCTCCAGCTTAAAGTAGAAAGACAGTTTACTCTGAGTCAAGAATTCACACCAAGAATTGGTCGAGGACTATATGGAAGAGTCCATCTGAATGTGTGTAAACAGAATGGATTGTCAATCCCTATACTAGACATCGAACATGAAGAGTAAGTGTAAGTTTTTCTACTAAAAGGGAGTTGCCAAATAGCAAATCGATTCTGACAGCCCGCCTAGACTGAAAGTTCATGTGTATTGTTGTGAAATAGATGGCGTCCTCAATCCTTTTCACTGCTCCCTCCCATGATAGGATTAAGCTGCTTCGACACCGAAAACTGTTAAAGATCCCTACACAACTTGATATTTTCCTTCGTGAGGAAGTAGGTGGGCGCAGATCCATTGCTCTCACCGAAGATCTCGTTGTCCATGTGGCCAGTAGAGGAATGTGCAAGATTGTCGGGAAGAAACATTGCTAGTACAGTCGTGAAGACGACGAACCGTTTTGACATGAATACGCTGTTTCCCTTCACTTTACGTGACCTTGAACTTTCCTCCACAAAGCTCTTATCTTCATATGGTCGGATCTGTAAAACTTTTGTTTTATGTAATGTTCTCCTATTCCTGTATTAAATCTCTGTACATCTGTTCCCTCCCCCCCCTTTTTTTTTTCTCTCCTCCTCACCTCTCCCCCCTCCTTCCCCCCCCGTGAACATCAGTAATTTTTTCAAATTTCTGAGAATTGTCTCCATTTTTCCTGATCTATTTCAAATTGAAGTTTTCTTAAATAGCAAGAAAACACTGTCCATCTGCTTTTCTTCTTTGTTGCATAATTAAACAAGGGTTATAGCTCCATATTGGTGACTGTATTCTAACTGCTTATGACGTTACAGAACAAAACACGTATGATAAACATATTAACACAACCATATAACGCTATAAGACAAACGCAATATCTGTCTAATGTTGATGCGATTCTCACATAAACGTTAGTTTAGCAAATCCTCGCTGACATTACGTCTGTCTCAGAACTTCTGGACGAATGTGATCTGGATTGATTCTATTTTTCTTTCCCCAATGAATATAGAGAAATGACACGATGTCGTGTTTCAAAAATTGTTATGCAACCTCTTAACCACTTATTTTTTTCTTTAATAAAATAATCCTGTATTGTACTTGTTCTCTCCTTGCCATTCCACACGACGTGAGACTTAGCATGCTCACACCTGCACCTGCGCACTTTGATACCCTACAACTTTTCCCAACTGGCCCGTCGCTCTACTCAGGGTATTCTCTATCGTTGGGTTCCATCCTCTCCTTTAAAGTCCATCCTTACTGACGTCATGAACCAATTATCAGATCTTCTATACTAATTAAAATCTCAAATTAAAAGAACCCTACATATGACATGGATCTAACAATATTGTCATAAAAAATGGATACTGATAGCACATCTATTCTATACAGAGAATATACCGAAAAAAGGCTATTTTACTCCTTCATCAGAAATAACATCAAGAACATAATCATGACCCGGATATCTAATAGTACAAGTGCTCTTTTCATATGTGTACAACGACTTACATATATAAATTGCAATGAACGATCAAATGAATGTCATTCACCCGTGAGAGTTACCATAGTCCCCCCCTCGCTATCTTATGGAGGGAAAGGTAGTGATAGAACCATGAATAACCACAAATGGTATCATCTGTACTCCATTGCCACCTAGCATATACTTATTTCTTCAGAACAAGGATCCACGGTCAAAATTCCAGGTTAAGACCCGAGGGGGGGGGGGGGGGGTTTTAGTATTTAAATTGATAAATCCAGAGGTCTCCCTTCTGGATACATGGTGTGGTAATTTTATTTCCCCCCCCCCTCCACACTGACTTTTGGGACTTCAAATGCCTTTATATTAAAACGTTTAGGTGTTATGTTGGGGAAAACTAGAATAGAAAACAACCATAATCAACAAACCCACATATTCAACAATTCTCATGCATGCGAGCACCCATGACCAAGAATGGATTGATGAATATCCCTCGGAGCCGTTCCGCCCCCTACTGAAGAAACTGCGCAAAAGGGAAACTTTGGGTAGAGCATGGCAGAGAATTAAGAAAAATTCTTACAAAGGGATAATGAGGAAATACTAGTTCAAAGACAGCATACAGAAAAACGCTGAACTTATGGATAAGAGCAAATCTAAATTGAATAAAAACAAAAATGTGTGTTACCTTGTGTAATGTGAGTAACCCAACTACAATAGGTTAACACGATAGTCCAATAGTCTACCCATCAAGTGTTGGAACAAAGATACAAACTGGAAATAACTTTTTAGATAATGGTGCATCAGCTGACTGCAAAAGGTGTAAGCAACGAACAAGTCTGTCTGAAACAGTTAATGAAAGAGTTATTGTCATCTAATCATGAGAAAGGAAAAGCATCACAGAATGTCAGACAGCGGAGTGAGGACCCCCGCCAAGCGCTGATCCTTTCTCATCTTCCGTGCAAGAAGTTCTGGCCGGCCTCAATCTTATAAAGGGTGTCATGACAGGACTATCGTGTTGATCTATACTAGGCACTATCTCACATATACATTGCAGCGCTACGTTAAGTATGTCTTAACTCAGTATTTATGAAATCCGGTTTTCTGTCAATCATCTATGTTCTGCAGAAAATACACATCAATTCCAAAAGCATCCAGCGCCATTAAAACTACCTTTCGTTCTATCTTTTAACGATGTCCACTTAATCTTGGAGAGTGGAACTTTGACGATACACAAAGTACATACTGTACATTTAAGACGTTAGGTTGTGTGTTTTACATACGGGTATGCATGTTTGAACTTTGAACTTTAACCACAAACAAAGCTATGCATTTTACTCATTATACGGTAGTCATGGGTTTTGTGGTCTGGATCACTGAGCATGTTTCAATGACTCTGTTTTTATCTCTTCACTATCGCCTGCAGACTCTAGCCTTCATTATTCACATATAAGACGATTAACGAGATAATGGGAAAGGCACAGTGTCGTGGATCTGGTTTTGAGAGATGAATGTGCCTAACGTGGTATTTGTTGTTTGGATTTCCTGCAAATTCACCCTATTTTTCTTTTTTGTGGTCTTGTTACAAACTTAAAGTTAACATTTTGTATGTCTTGGATAACACGTTTTGCCTTCTCAGAACCTGTAAAAATGCAGATTCTATGTTTTTTGCCTTTTTGAGGACGCCATACTAAAAAAATAGTAGATGTTAATAAATTATGAGGGCAAATTTCTTCTCCAAAACTTGAATAAATAGAAAAAAAAAAAAAAAGATGAGTACAATGCTTTTGCATGTCTATTATTTGTGAATGTCATGTCAACGTAGTTCTTTACTACTTCTAGATCTGGGGTTCCGTGGGATATACCCGAATCTCCCCGAAGCAGGGCTGTGTTGGGGCCTGGTAGTTTCCTCCTATCCTGATTGCTGGCATTACCAGCAAGAAGCCAATCGTGAGGAGGCTGTCAAGAGACTGCTTCAGGTGTTGCGCGAGCAAGGGGAAGCACCATGAACTGTATAGACGAGGTGAGGTGGTTTGTGTCTCGGTTCCTGTGCTTATTGGTGTTTTTTCCCCCTCTTACTCCCCGCGCCTGCTCGCGTTCTCTGTTCTGCTTTCTCTCTGGTCTGTGTTTGTGGGAGCTGGTCCCTGTTTAGGGTGTGCCTCAGAAACTGGGCAGTGTTTTAGGGGCTGCCCCGAGAGAACCACGTTTAGTTAGCTCATATCCACCCTAACGGTGCGATTATGGAGTTTTCCTCCATTTCTACCTCTAATAGCCCAGAAAGATTAGTCTTTCAGATGGGTTCCTAGGGCAGAACAAACAGACTTAAAGCTGTTTGCGCTTGGTGACTTATGTGAATTTGCAAAATTGCCAACGCGCTCTTATGGATATCAGAATACACTATCGGCTCTTAGGGAGATTTGACATTCCCGGACTCCCCAGGTCATAAAAAAAGAGAAGCATAGATGTGCACACTTTATATCCAATGCATGTAGGCACCCAATACAAACTCGCATTGCTTCTGTCCAGAGTAAAAAAGCGTTGTGACCAACTCGGGTCACGCGTCGGGCGCTCTGCTCACACCCAGCAAACGGACGGCGCTGCAGGCACTTCTGCTTTTTTTTCCCCTGGTCGTGTCGGTTGAATATCACTCTGTGTTCCCCCGTCATCATACGTTACCCACTGTGGCCAGCCAATGGGAACGCCTCATTCGGCTCTGGAGGCTCCAGTAGTGTAGAGAACTGTCAGGCAACGGCACCCAGCGTTTCAGGAATAATGGCAGAATCCACCCCTAGGCGTTTCGTTCCCTTCGTGATCTTCCTGAAGGCGCTTGTTGCCGTTCCTGCTATTCCTCTGACACCATGGAAGCCATGTTTTTTCCCCTAAGCCCCTCACCTCTGCGTCATTTGCCATGGCAACTCACGTTACCATGTGTGCGTGGCGGACGGCGTCTAAGAGGCCGACAGGCCAAGGTAATTTAGGTTTACGAGGCCTTCGCCCTGTGTAGCCCCCCGCCTAATTTAAGTGCCTTCGGAGTGCGCGGGCTCCTCTTGAAACCCTGCGTCCCGCAAATCACCCCCTCCAGTTTTAGCCGCACCGCTGCTCTAGCAACCTATGGAGCTGCTGCCGCCGGATTGAAGGCTTCCAACGTGGTGACGTCAATCCTCCGCTTGGGGCAATCCGGAAGTGTGAACTGCTGTACTATATTCTTAAATTTCACACGTAGGTCCCCTGACATGGAAACAAAAACAACAGCGGGCAAAACGCAAATAGGGAAGTAAATCTAAAATATTAATTGTATAAAAAGTAAGGATAATATTCTGCGTACATCAAACAGCTAGGTCATAAGCTTGAGTGTCACAGCACACAAGTTATCCGACTAGACAAGTAGGGGTTCTGCGAGTCAGGAACTGGTCTCTTGGCAGCTCTACAATGGTTGTCTGTGGGATTCCTCCTCCGTACAAACAACCATAGAGAGATCACCGCCTCTATAGAAACCCCTCCCTTCGGTCAAGTGGTGTATGAAATGTGCCAGAGTATTTCCAATGTTTATGCACGGCAGACGGTCTGTTCATGCTGGGACTCGCGCCGTGCCTAAACCATTGGAAACTCTGGACATTTTTCACATTATTTAGACCGAAGGGAGGGTTTCTAATTGAGGTGGTGTCATGTATAAATAAAATTTACACATTTGGTACTAAGTTGGGTTTTAACAATTTAATTTAAAATCTAAGGGTTATCCTGCAGGATTTCACTTGCTTTCATATTATTTTCATTGTCACTGTCACACAGTTAGTTTGTTTGTGCGCACTTTTAAATTCTTTTTCACATTGATCCCTGACCTGGGCAGTCCTGTTTAAAGATTTACTCTATAAGTGGCCTTAAACTGATAAAGTTTGGCTAAGGGTTTGAATATCAAAAAGGTGGGGGGGTTTTCCCCCTCTTAACTCTGTGCTGTTCTGACCCAACTGTGAACCAGCTGATTTTATTGGAGGAGATCATGCACTGCTTTAGGCTTAATAAACCTATACCACTCCTGATTTTGCAGGCACTGATGCATTGCATAAAGTGTGAGGCTTTTAAGTGAGAAATATAGTTTAGACTAGACTGACTTGGGGACCTTATGCAACTCCTTCTGCACTGGCACCATACATGAGTATTCTGAATCAACTATGATCCTCTGGTTTACCGTCGCGCACACACACACACACTTGTCTGCACAACAGCTCCTGCTGCTACCTACCTCTGGCATAGAGAACCTGCTTTTTACCTACTTTTTTTGTCTCGTGGCTCCCAATCATTGAAATGTTATTCTCTCTATCCAACTACAAACGCCTCCCTCCCTGGCCCAACACGCCACATCACCATAGTACCCTGGACTACGTCAAAGCCTTGCACTAACTTCTACTGAATGCTGTGGAGAACCCTGAAACCAGACTCCAACCACACGCACACTCAAATGGCAACATCATAGTAACAAATTGCAAACTACTCAAATTGTTCTACTCAACTTAGCTACTCTCTATAGCAAGGTTATATTGAATCTAACCCAGGCCCTCCCTTGCATACTTGTCCTATACCTGAAATCTCCCTTCAAATTCAAAAGGTCATCTGTCTGCCCATATAAATATCCGTAGTCTGCTCCCCATAACTGGAATGAACGCAGGCATGTGTGCCTTTATTCAAAAACCAAAAGCCCTCGTTCTTACAGAACAATGGCTAACCCCAAAATCCACCTGTGCACATATTGCGTCAGGGATACTCCATTTCTAGGGAGATAGGTCAAGAGGAGGGGTGCTATTGTAATTGTCAAACCTACATTCATAAACTGTTAAATTGTCCCCACAAGCCCACCCTCTTTTGACAATACTAGTTTGGTCCAGAATTGCCTCCTCCCCTTTCTAAGCCCATCTGCTTGCTTGGCATCAACCGCCCCCCATCCAATCCCTGACGCCGATCTCACCCAGTTTCTTGTCTCCATTTCCATCACTCTGAATGAAAGAGAGTGAGGCTGCTAGTTTTGGGGATTTTAACCTTCATGGCTTGACCCTAAAACACCACAAAATCCGAGCTACAACAAATACGCTTAACCTATCGCAACTCATCTTCCAACCCACACGACACAAACTGAAATCGCAACCATTGCTTTCTGACTGGATTCTCTCCTCCCAACCAACCCCGCAGAATCCAATCCTCTGCATCCTTCCTGACATTTTCATGACCATGACATAGTGTACTTGTTAGGAAAATTTACAACCCAGGCCCTACTCAACCCTAAAAATTTCCCTCACTCAGAACATTAGAAAGCCTTTAACACCACAACGTTTCTGGCTGACCTTACCAACTATGCCCCCCCACTTGGCATAGAATCCGAGATGTAATTCGCCGACCACTTTTCTCGCTTGACTCTTTTCCATTCCACAGTGGCTTAAACTCGATACCCATTCTCCACCTACGCAGAATAAGGGTACGGGTTGCCCACCTTTCCATGGGTTACACTCCCCTTCATAGCACTCTACTAACGTTGAAGGGATCCTTGTGGAAAAGCTCACAAAGTAACGGCACTACAAGGATCTCAATCACTACAGATGCCTGCTGAACATGGTGCACAGGCATTGCAATACTCCAACATTACTCTGACATCTCCTCCAGCAAAACATCAACCATGACCCAGCACATTCTGCTGAAGGTTAGCAACAACATGATTCCACTCCGACTTCTAACCAGCAACTGTCCAACGTAATATCCACCTAAGGTAGTATATACTTCTGACAAAGCCCACCGACATGCAATGCATTCAATGACTACTTTGTGGGGGTGTGCTACTAACTTTATTACGAAAACGCAATCCAACCGCAAACCTGAATCTCATCCTGGAGTACCCATAGAGCCCCACCCCCATCAACCAACACTGCCCACAATTTTCCACAATTTGTCCCAGTATCCGAAGAGGAGATTACACAACGAGGCTCATGCCTGTTGTTTTCGGAGTTAGTTCCAAATACCTAAGCAGCCAATGCTGACCTGACCTTAACTACAATCTGTCTCCTACAGACTTGAATGCCCCAGCAATTTCCAAAACCAGATTGCTTTCCAAATTCAACTCAGTAAGATCACTGATCTGCAACGGCCAATCCCTAGACCTGTGAAAACTTCTGAGTTGTCCCAATCTTCAAAAGTGGGGACAAAAAACACTGTCTCAACCTACAAGCCAATCTTCCCTTCTCGCCAATCCTATCAAATCCCAGGAAAAATGTGTCCACTCCCACTAGCAATTACTATAACCAAGACAAAGTTCCCTAGCCAATCCAATCTGGCTTTCCGCCCCAAACCACTTCCCCATAACTACCCTGCTAAAAAGTTCGCAACTGAAATCCTGTGTGGAATGGAACGCTGGTCAACTCACTTGGTGCAATGTTCCTTAGATTTGTGCCAAAGGCTTTTGATACTTTGAGCATGCTATCCGCAACACAACGTCCAGAGTCTCTGGATTTGGGAAGGCTAGCTTTA
This sequence comes from Ascaphus truei, assembly GCA_036426205.1. Lineage (NCBI taxonomy): Eukaryota > Metazoa > Chordata > Amphibia > Anura > Ascaphidae > Ascaphus > Ascaphus truei. The sequence continues at coordinate 72,372 of WSYH01000569.1, forward strand.
ACTGGTTTCATCAGCTACCTATCAGGTAGGACCCAACATGGTGTTCCATCTCAGGCTCAACTCCAACCCCTTGGATATCACCTTTGGCGTCCCACAGGCTCTGTTCTGGGGCCCCATTACTCCCCATGTTTGCAATGATCTTTCCCCACAGCTAGTAAGGAAAATTCATACACAAAGTATGCAGATAAACACAATCTTATATGCCCAGCACAGCCATACCTCTCCTACTTGAAACACGTACTTCAATCTTGACTTTTGAAGACTTCGAAAAATGATTTCCCTTCCCAAACACACTGTTTTACACACTGACAAGACTGTAACAGATGGTATTTCTAGGAACCAAGACTACACTTTTTAAAGCTTCCAGCGACTGAGCTCCAGTTAGAACTCACGATTATATCACCCCTAACCCCCTGTCACTAGTATTTACAATCCTGGGCAATATGTGTTTTGTCCTCCCCCACTTAACATATCGGGAAACAAATGCACGTTGAATACCCTGACAACCAAGACCTATGCCAAACTAGGGGGACTTTACAGGAACAATCCTCCCTAAGGTTCTCCTGGTCAGAAAGCGTATGCACAGCCGAGCCTAATCGCCAATATTGACTAAGGAGACATAGTATATGGGCTTCGGCACCTCAAACCCCAACCTTAGCAACTTGACAACCTTTTTCCCCCCTACAATTCAATTTTGTTGTTTTGTTCTCCAATGCAACTATACACACACACTGCCGAATGCTCAAAACTAGAATTGGCGGTCATCACTCCGAGTCTAGGCGCAAAGTTACCTTTCCTGTCTTGCCTTCATAAGTTCTTATGGGCAAGCTTACCCATGCTACCTGAACAAGCTCCTCTCCCTACCCCTACACATGCAGCACCTTATCACCTGAGATTTTTTTTCAGACTACATAAAAGACGTTTCATGGTCCAATGGCTCAAAGTACTCCGGCCCGCTCCTCCTTCTCTACCGTGCACCACCAAAACGGGAAACAACCTACAGAGACCTCACATCCACGCAGTGGTTAAGTTCTTTCAAATCTCAGAGCGTCACCATTTTAATCTGGTCTGTAACTGTTTCATCCCCATAATATTTATTATCTTTAACTGTGCATGCACATGTCTTGGTAAGCATTAATGTATAAACCTGCTCATTTTAATGTAACTATCCTGTAACCATGTATTAGTTTGTCTTACACTCTTTACACCAGACTACTTGAAACACGAGACAGGTAACTTTCAATGTATTGACTTCTGGTAAAAATCATTTTATAAATAAATAATTTTGTTTTATGTACCTGGGCAAAGCTCCTGAATATTCCCAATCCCTTTTATAGAATCAGTGTTTCTGTATCTACCCATAAGGCGTGAGTTTTCACTTTGCATTGGTTGGAGCACCTTCACTGTCATTTTTATAATTAAGTGTCCACATAAGAGTTGCGCTTAAGTCTGTTTGTTGCTATATTCTAGGGTTCTTAATAGAAACACCCGTCTGTGAGCTGCTCTCTCTACATGTGATTAATCCACCATTTATGTAGGTTTAGTTCCTATCACCCGTTAAGTGATTTGTGTTGCGCTTTTTTGTTTTAGTTTCCTAGGTCAAGCTGGTTTTGGTGCTCTCTAACGACCATTTTGTTTCACAAGTATTGCTTACCTGTGAAAACTGTTTCCGGTCTTTAAAACCCTATCATAAACACATCGCTAAAAACTAGAAAATACCCTTTATAAACTGTAGAAACAAAAGCTGTCTAGGTGCTGCAGTGCCTTCACTTTAATTGTGACCTATCCAAGTGCCACGACCATAAGAGTACCCACTATTCTCTAACAAAAATAATCCAAAGAGCGAGGGATTCCGTAGTTCGTTATGGGTGGCTAGAGAGAAAAACACTCCATTATTTCCTCCCCTTCCACCCATGATGATTGTGGTATCCAAACGTGGGTCTTCACATGGTAGGGTCGTATACAATGCTTGTCCATCGCTGCTCACTGACAGAGCAAATGCAGCGTCTTGGAACGGTCCCCCACCATTGACCCTCTGGTCATCCAACCAAGATCCCCTGGAGGAGTCAATAGTAAAAGGGCAGATCATTAACAAAAACCCAGCTCCCCTCCCGTCTCACCTCAACGAGGATCTTCATCATCACTGAATATTTATTTCCTAGAATATTCCGCGTTATGAGAATATGCTAAAATCTTTTGCTCTTGAGAAGACTGCCAACAGATAAACAATGGCACAGTTAACAAGGACTCATATTTTACAATGCGTTTCTATCAAGCACGATGTGTTTTCCAACAGAGGAGGGTTCCACTAGAGCTACTCTCTTCAACTTTTGGCCAATGGGCCAAATCCTCTCCAAGAAGTCCTTGAACTTGTTACCTATATAATGTTATTGCATGTGCTCGGGCATGTAAATGCATGTTTCATCATCTGAAAATTACGATACATGAAAGTGATACCATATCTGTATGGTGGCGATGTTATAACCAACTTATAACATAATGTATGGCAACTTTTTCAATCTAAACAAAAAATAAGCTTTTGTTTTGCTTGTACATTCGGTCCTCCAACTTGTAAATGTTGTTCTACCCACCCCTTTGGGATAATTTGTTGAAGAGCAAATTGCCCTACAGTGTACAAAGCCTTGTTCACGGCCCTCAAGTCTAATATAAATGTATTCATCGTAAGAGGTGAACCATGTTTAAAGGGGTTCACCAGAGAGGTAACTGACGAACTGTCACATAACATCTAACATTTTACAGTATTTTTTCACGGTAATGAATTCCGTTTGTTAAAACATGATGCTAAGATTCGGGAGGGGGTTTGATTTCCTCGGCTATTTCCTATTTTGTGTGAATATCACTTGCGTCTAAACAGTACTGTTGCACAGGCAAAGCCCCCTCCCCATCGCTTGTCTCCTTACGGCTGGTAACAGGGACAGGTGTGCTAAGTGTTGAGTTCTGGAATGCCACGGCCTTGGAACGGCACAGGCGCTGACCACAAAGGCCCTAATAGATGTACCAAATTAGTCATGGACACCATGCCCTTCTCTAGGGGTAGATCAGGCCTGAGGACAAATTGGAAGAAAGAAGGCGGTCGCCCTTCTCCATTTGTTCTTCCAGACCCTTGGTAGGAGCCACGCCACAGTGCCATGATCCCACACACCACTGCATTGAGTTATGCATGATTTGTTCCGGTTTTGCTTTTGCAAGTGTTCCCTACAATGAAGAGGTTAATAGAGGTGGCCGGATAACCACTGTGTTAGCGAGTTGGTGGCTACGGTGGTGAATTTCCTTACCATTGCGTTGTATATAGTCTCAATATGTAATAATTGTGCCTGATCTAGTCTAGGACCGTCGCTGAGGGAAATGGTGTCCCCATTTCTCCAGTAATGTAGAATTCAGGCTTCGCCTGGCTTACCAGAAACGGAGGAGCGCCTCTCGACTTCTTTCTTTTGCGCGCATCTGGCGCCTGGTTGTGGTCAGTGAGAAAGGGTGACACAAATTAACAAAAGGACGCGTACCCCCTTGCCTGGCTTTATCTATCCACTGTAACGGGTTATGCCACCTCGCTGAACCGCACCCAGATTTCACTTCTTCCCATCGCTTCTCCATACCCTTCCGTGCTTCTCACACAAGATGTGCGCTCACCTGAGGGAAGGAATAAAGAGATTACCGCCCATCAAAGGACACACCTCACGTCCACAGGCTACTTTGTTTCAAATCTCTAACCCCCATTCTGTATAGTAACGGGTCCGTTTGCTTCAGTTTCTCTCCATAATCTTTAAAAGTGTTGTGTTTGTTGTGTGTGTGTGTGTGTGTGCAACTAATATTATCCCAACAGACCAACTACTGATCTCTATCCTAGCTATTTTGAGGTCTTGCGACATGTTCTGGGCCTGTCACTGAAGCACGGAAAACCGGGGAGCGCCGACGTCAGCAACCTGATTGGGACATTTGGCCACAGCCATGCGCGCAAACCAAAAACCTAAGCCGGCGCTATTGCCTCGAGTAAACGGACCCTCCCGGCCAAAGCACCAAATTCGCTGTTGATGGATCCTCCGCGCTTGGTCCTCTAAGGTCAGGTGCAGGCTTTCGGAGGGAGGGGCGTATCTGCCGTGGGACACAAAGTGGGAACCAAAGTATTCAAGTTGAAATCCTGGTTGTCATGGTAAGCAGCTGCCTGTCCTCCGAAGCCCGAGTTGACGCTGGCTACATTTCAATAAAACAAAACATCAGTTTTTTTGAAGCTGGCAGCAGCGTCCACTGGACCTATGGCACCATAAATCATTCTTGCGAATGAATTTCATACTGCAACTTGGATCCCTAAGCTGGCCGTCTGTAGCCCCGCCCCCCCCCCCTCACCTCCTGAAACGTGCTGCTGGGATGAACAACACATCGCCCAGCAGACTGCCGCCCTCCGCCCTCCCTCCAACTCCTGGTCTCTGGCACCTTGAACCGTAGCCTTAGTGAGCGCGCCCCCCGCGCGGTGCGGAGGCTTTCTCGTCGGTGTTATTTGGGGGCTTGCTCAGGCGGAGTTCAGTGCGCGGAGAAGGTAGTAGGCCGCTATAATTGTTATACACAGGGAATGAGAAAATCACTCAAGTCCCCTTCCTCTCTACCTTCTTACAGCACTCCCTCCCGCATAATTGGGATGCTGGCAGTCCTCTCCACCGCGCAGCCCTCCTTCATCCCCAAGCCCTCTCCTTGCTGCATTGACCAGAAATTGCCTAGTACAACCCAGTCTGCCACACATTACCACTCTAGATAATCCGTCCGACACCATGGGAGCATACCCGGTGCTTCCCCCTCCCCCTCCACTTCCCCCCCTCCACTCTTCCCTTCATCCCCCCTCCACTCTCCCTTCCCCTCCCTCCCTCTCCCTTCCTCCCCCCTCCACTCTCCTGGTTACGCCTAGCACTCAGCCCACGCCACTCATTCCCTCCGTCCCCCCCCCCCCGTACAGTCCCATAACGGGACGTCGAGAAAACGCCCCTCCACTTCATCCTCCTACTCGGCCGCCTCCACTCCCGGCCCGCTCTCCCGCTCATCCCGTCCCACCCGACCCCTCGATCTCTTCCATTCACCGCTCTCCCCCATCCCCATCGCCCCTGCGCACTGCTCTGTGCCCGGCACGCACCTCCTACCACCCATCCCCCGCCCTACCCCTCTCCCTCTATCTTCCTCTCCACCACTTGCTTGACATATCCCATGGGGGATTAAAGCTATTACTTCTGGCTAGATTTGTCACATTTCCCTCCATACCAAAGTTTTTTTTGCTAGAATTGATTTCATTTAAAACACAATTTTTTCTGTTTACAAACCATTTTATTTAAAATCTATGGAACGGCCATGGCACTGGGTTCGAGCAGCCCAAACTATGCAATCTCTATTGGGATTCTGGGAAGGCTATTGTGTGGCAGAACGCGTTGCTTGGGCGGGCCTGTGTGTACTGTGGCTGGTAATAGATGATATCATATTATTTGGGAAGGAGAGGAGGATCATTTTTTCTGACATTTAGGGTCCTTGGATGCTAAACGATTTGCAGTCCGCAGATCTATATATTTTTGGACTAAGATTATCTCGGACACCTGAGCTGAATATTATTATAAAATTTTAACCTGTGTCTCAACAATTCTGTTCATGTCTCTAGCAACCATAAAGATCAACTGGACTTAGAAATGTACCGTGGGTGATTTCAGTGACGGATAAAGAGGAAGAATCTGCTTGCTGGTGAAGACTTTATTTCTCAATCTACATTTTAAAGTAGGAAATTTTATTGATAAAGTCCCTGCTCGCGGTACGAAACGCTCAGAGTTTTCCAGTAGCAGTGTATTTGACTGTGCCAATCACGTCAATAAACACCTTTTAGGGTAGTCATTGCGTGAGGATTTCTATTTTTAGCTCCCTGCGGTTTCAGTGAAAACCGCCTGAAACCACCCTTTTTCTTTGTTGTACATACCTTGGCTAGCAACCACCAAACACTTCTCCTCGATCAGTGGGAGCCTGACGTCAGCTGGTGAAGTCAGCTTTGGATCTCCGAAGCTTGGACGCGGCATTTCAAGATCGTAGTACTCCTTTTCTATACCCCCGCTGTGGGTCTAATTGCCGGTGTGAACTCCGGTTTTTGAGGGCAGTGGCGAGGATCAGGGTGTCTATAAGACGGCATATATTCCCTGCCGGGACAAAAAACGGCTGCAACCGGTTTATACTTCCCCTCTACCACACTCTAGGCCCACGATGGCCCGGAGGTGGTCAAGGTACACATACTATTAGTTTCATTTACGTTCATGTATCCACACATTTGGGAGAACTGAACGGAGTGTATTTATTGAACCTTTTCCAGGACCTAGGTAGATCATTATGAGGTGGCACAATTTTGGAGGCAAACGTGTTCATCTTGGAGTTCCTCTGGGACATTTCTTAACATTTTAAGTACAGAAACTTTAGTTTGAGAGGGTTAAACATACATGTTGCACTGATGTCCTTTATTAGAGTTTCGATTGNNNATTGCTTGATAGAAATGATTTATTGATTAAATCTAAACTCAAGCGATTACATTCTATCAGTAGGAGTCGTTCTTTGAGATCTACAGTAATTCATCAGTCTCCAAAACACCTACATTTATTACGACTTTCAACCAGTCATCAAGGTCTATTCAAGCTATATTAAACCCACAATCCTTTGAGAAAGTCACATACTGTGACGAAACGCGTCAGGACTCTTTGACACTACGTCATCACGCAGGAGTCAGCCTTGGTCTGAGATGACTCAGTGAGTGTGTCAAGACCCCAGGATTTCCAGCAGGGAGCTACTGGGACTGCTTTGTCTGCATCACACCACCTCCGGTTACCAGACAGATTAGATCCCTCCGCTCACGCTGTGAACTTACCACAGGAGGACGAGCCTTCACAGAGCAGCAGACAGTTGGCGGTGATATTATATTCACATATGCTGATTTTATAGCTCACTCTTGTAAGTGCGCTTGTCCCGTCCCCCCTTGTTCACCCCCTTCATTTTTTATTAAAAGCTTTTATATTCTATGGAGCGTGCGCTGGATGTGGTTCATCTTGAAAAGCAGCCTGGACTCCTTCACTCTTGTTTCATCTTGAATGTTCTTCTAATTGGACCTTAATTTTGAACAGGGGTTTTGTATATGTTTTATGTGTTGTTTGTTTTGTTTGGTGTTATTTGTTTATATCATTAGCACCTATTTACTGCCACATTATCATTAATAAATGTATCCACTTTTTCATCCATTGGAAGATACTAAATAATTATCCATTGTCATTTTATTGCTTCACCTCCACCTGTTTTTAATCATTATACCGTATATTCTCCACATAGAAAAAACCCGTGTACAAGCTCCAGGAGGTCTAGCAAAAGTGCCTTTATAGCAATGGCGAGCTCGAGTCTACTATGTGCGAATGTCTGTCGGATCCAACCAAGGGGGGTGTGGGGTCGGTGTGGTCTCACTTTGAAGTGGTCCTGTGTGTCACAATGGGGAACGGTGTGTGTGTGACATATTTGATAAAATATAAAAAAAACACAATCACAAGGTGTGTTGTGTGTTGTTATTTTAAAAATTAAACAAAAAAAAAACAACAACAACACACAACACACAGTGTTTTTTTTTAAATTTTTAAAATAATCTCACAGCCAACGTTCCCCAGTGACACACAGACCATCTCAAGTGACACACAACCGGTACCCGCAACACCCACCCACATGCGGCTTCCAATTGATACCACACAGTGATATCCAACTCCCTCGGCAAGCTCGCTTGCTGTCTCCCCTCTCGCAAGGACGCAAAAAGCTCCTGTTAGTAAGCGGCTGGACAGCAAGCATAGCGCACAGCCAAGCACCAATTCTTTACATATGTCCGATGGCCTATCTATGCTACGAAAGTGCCCTTAATTCCGAAGCTTGTGCTTTTTATCTTCACAATGAGATGTAAAGTAAAATAAGCTTGAATAGTATAGTCTACCCTGATCCTATTATATTTTTCTCTGACACTTAACATGCGTAGTCTCTAGTCCATCCTGTTGTTGACTAGTACTATACCCCCGGACATGAATGCCCTTCCTATGGTGTTAGTATATTCGTTTTGGGGGGGCCTGTACCATAACCTCTTCTATGAGCAAATAACGTCTGTCCATTTCAAATGGTAATTGACAGTCGAGTATTATTTTTCCTCTGTCACCTAGTGAAGAAGTCGAACAACCAAGTCAATGCAAGGAAACCCATACTGTGAAATCGCATAGAGCTTTTCCGGTTGGCAAATAGACCTACATCCAGTAGAACTGAGTCGGCGTCGCATACAAAAGCTGGACAAGTGCCTTGAAAAGACTTGCTCTGGCAGAAGATAGGAAAGAGAGAATGAGTTGTAGATTGTTTACGAACAGCGTGATTCCAGGCTCTATAAAGAACTGCACAGCAGGGTGATTGGTTTCATCATCAGAGAGAAGGTGGCATTTTCTGTAGGTCTGTACAGAATGGAAGGATTAGGAGGTATTTTACAGATGACTCTCGGCCTGGAAAACTATACATATAAGTTGCTTTCTCTTTCCGTAAATGTATGATGCTCACACTGCTAAACCTTTCTTCGCTGATTATGCCACTACAAAATTGTCCAAAACTGATCAAAGAGTTTGCCAAATGGAACTCCATGAATGAGGTGAATGACATTTTCATGGTACAGTACAGAAGAAGGACTAAAAACACTTGAAAAACACAAAGAAAGGGTGGCATTAATATTACAAACTTATCAAATTTTAGATCAATAATTGGAACAGCTTTCGCAGCTACAATGTGGAGAGAGTTTTGTGGTGACTATATTATTGCCCTATGAACGCGCCTCACAAGATCAAAACGTCATCAGACCAAAAACACCAATCTTTGCCCACTTGATCCCGGCAAAGATCGCCTCTTCTGACGTGCACCCCATGCAACACACCTCCTGAGATGTGGCTCTCTATATTTTGCTTGTCGGGGAACACTGCTGGGACCATCAAAACTTTCAAATGGAGTTTGAAAATCCAATTACCGTGATCAAGAAACAAGATTCCACGCAGGACGAAAATCCCCTGGGACTCAAGATTTCTTTGATAAACCTCGACTGAAGATTATAACACACCCCTATTTTCTCCGACGTACAAAGGAACGATGTGGGAAAATCCAAAAAAAAAACGCCTGAACAATGCAAATGTTGACCAATAAACTGCTCGTGCTTCACTTCCATGCCCTTCCTCTGTCACGAAAGAACGACTTCATTGTGTGGGTGTACTATGTCGTAGTTTCACGGAGAGAAGTATACAAAAAGTTTATTTCTCTTGACCAAATCAAGATTGTTAATGACCCACGATCCCCTCTGGCCGAGCCCTGAATCTACTAAATAAGTTGTGCGATCACCCCCAGACTGCGTCCTCTCGCAAGGGCGTGTATCCAACTTGTCTGGAAGTGCAGCTCAATGCAACGAAGAGGTGAATCATGCAGTTACAAAAGTAGGATATCACCTTTCTCTATCGAGACTCTGATTGATGAACGGGCAAAGCTGTTGTTCCTGATGGACCATCCTGCATACAACTGAAGTGGTTGAGCACAAGAACGCTTGTGTTCTCTACAAATCGGGAAAAAGGCATGGACATGGATCGATCCGCATCTTAAAGAACAAAGGTTTTGAGATTATGCGTACGAGGGACAGCGTGACCACCGTACATGTCCCGAGACGGAGAGAAAATGCGTTTCATAGATAGTAGAAGAGTATTCTGTGGCTTCCTGCTGGACGAACACAACACGTTGGAGGTGTTTGGATTAACTCTAACTGCGGCTTATCGAGTGGTTATCCTTGACCCACAGTTGGTGAACCACTGCTACTGATGCCTCAAGCTGTTGACCGAGCCCTACAGAATTGGACAAAACAGGATTGGTCATTTATAGGCTCAGTACAACATGTGGCACAGTGGGAGGGATAGATATTTACAGAACGGCAGATCTTCAAGATTCCCTGATGCTAGACAAACCACTTTGTGATAGAGAACCCTTTCCGCGCTATTTTAGGTAAGGCAAAGTGTCTGAGGGAACTTTATTTCTTTAGATAACACTCAGGACTCTTTCCCTCGACGACATCAGATCCGCTTCAGCCTAGGCATCGCAGCCCGCGTAAAAACAGACACCGTCTTGAATGAGCACATGTCTTATTTTCTAGTCGGGCATTTCTTGTTGGCATCTTCTGACAATGACCTTATTTATTCCTATGCGGCGGCTTCCCGAAATGAAGAAATTACTATTGAAATGAGAGGACGGTCAATATAATCGAAGTACAGAAAGGCCTAACGTATAGACTGGTGCAAGTTGGATCTCAAGAACAGCACGTAATAGACAGACATAGTATTGCCTGAGGGGGCATGGTCGAGGCAGACGGTTGTTTTCTGACAACCACAGAAAAGGGAGCCTCCTAATTTAATCGCCGTTACTTTCAACATAAGCCCCTGTAATGGTTAATGTCACAAGGATGGATATTGACTAATGTCGCTGCCGATGACCAGTATGGTAATCGTGAAGAACTGTCTAAGTGATATCAATGAAAGCACTTTGTGTCTCCACATACTAGTAAACATCGGCATGACAGTCAGAACAACAAAAACAAACAACTCTAATAGTTTCTCACCAGCTATCGTGATTCTTTACTGGCTAAAAACTGTTCAACAAAAAAAGAGAAAAGATTTGCTCCTGCTTATAGTCCTCCCCAATTTTTGATCTTCCCTTCCCATCCAAGCTGAGAACCCTCTGTATCAATACTGGAGTGCTTGCCTCCTGCAAACGACATGCTGCAATGGCAGTCTGTAGTACAAAACATGGCATGTAATTGTTGCAATAGTGCAAAGTCTTTCTCGATTGAAACAAATACCTGGATGCAGACCAATGTAAGGGCTTCGAATGTTATCTCAATGTAAACTGAGTATTTCAGAAGCCTGGGATATGCTATGCCAGTTTTGGATAGAAAAGGCACCGCCTGCAAGCAAGCTTGTCTCAATCAAATGTCCCAATTACCAACTGCTTTTAACCTTGTACGGTAGATTCTGATGGAAAACCAAAGTTCAAGTGGAAGCTTTCTAAAGGAGTTTGGAAGAAGAGTTGGGAAATATCACCAGAGATTCATGGCACAGGGAAAGAGAAATAAATTGTGTTGATGATTCCATGAAAATACGCAATCTACGAGTAGCAATGCTAGAAGCTTGGCTATAGGATCTTGAAAGGGAGTGAAAAACACAGTTACGGCAATGGAGAACACCGAACCTCCAGCTTAAAAGTATAAAGCATTTACTTCTGAGTCATGAGAATCACCCAAGATTGGTCGAGGACTATTGGAGTAAGTCCATCGAGATTGTGTAAAAGGAATGGATTGTCAATCCTATATAGACATGACATGAAGATTAGTGTGTTTTTTCTACTAAAAGGGAGTTGCCAAATAGAATCGATTCTGACAGCGCTAGACTGAAAGTTCAGTGTGTATTGTTGTGATATAGATGGCGTCCTCATCCTTTTCCATCTGTCCCTCCATGATAGGATAAGTGCTTCGACACCAAAATGTTAAAGATCCCTACAAACTTTGATATTTTCCTTCGTGAGGAAGACGTAGGTGGGCCGATCCATCTGCTTCACGAAGATCTCTTGTCCATGTTGGAGCTAGATGGAATTGCAAGATGTGGGAAGAAACATTGCTAGTACAGTCGTGAAGACGACGAACCGTTTTGCACCTGAATACGCTGTTGTCCCTTCACTTTACGTGACCTTGAACTTTCCCTCCACAAAGCTCTTATCTTCATAATGTCGATCTTGAAACTTTTGTTTTATTGAATGTTCTACTTCCTGTAGTTAATCTCTGTACATCTTCCCTCCCCCCCCTTTTTTTTTTCTCTCTCCCTCCCTCCTCCCCCCCTTTCCCCCGTGAACATCAGTATTTTTTCAAATTTCTGAGAATGTCTCCATTTTTCCTGATCTATTCAAATTGGAAGTTGTTCTTAAATAGCAAGAAAACACTGTCCATCTCTTTTCTTCTTTTGCATAATTAAACAAAGGTTTAAGCTCCATATTGGTGACCTATATTCTAAACCTGCTATTGCGTTACAGAACAAAACACCGATGATAACAATATTAACACAACCATAAACGCTATTAAGACACCAATATTCCTAAATTGTGAATGCGATTTACACACATAAACGTCTAGTTATACAAAGTCCTGCTGACATTAGGTCTTCCTCAGAACCTTCTTGGACGTAAATGTGATGGGATTGATTGCTATTTTTCTCTCAATGCAATATAGAGAACATGACACAGATGTCGTGTTTCAACAAAATTGTTATGCAACCTCTTACCACTTATTTTCTTTAATAAAATATCCTGTATTGTACTTGTTCTCCTCTCTTGCCATTCCACACGCGACGAATTAGCATGCTCACACTGCACCTGCGCACATTGATACCCTACAACTTTTCCCAACGGCCCGTCTGCTCTACAGGGTATTCTCTATGTGGGTTCCACCCTCCTTTAAAGTCCACTCCTTACTGACGTCATTGAACCAATTATATACAGATCTTCTATACTATTAAAATCTCAAATTAAAAGACCCTACATATGACATGATCTAACAATATTGTCATAAAAATGGGATACTAATGCTACTTATTCGTATACAGAGAATTGTACTCGAAAAAAGGCATATTTTAACTCCTTCACAAGAAATAACATCAAGAGACATAATCATGACCATCGATATAATAGTACAAGTGCTCTTTTCATATGTGTACATACAGTACTTACATAGTAAATTGCAAATGAACGATCAAAGTAATGTCATACCCGTGAGTTACCATAAGCCCCCCCCTCGCTATCTTATGGAGGGAAAGGTAGTGATAAAAACCATGAATAACCACAAAATGGATCATCTGTAACTCCATTGCCACCTACATATACTTATTTCTTCAGTAAAAGATCCACGGTCAAAATTCCAGGTTAAGACCCGAGGGGGGGGGGGGGGGGTGTTTGAATTAAATTGATAAATCCAGAGGTCTCCCTTCTGGATACATGATGTTGTAATTTTATTTCCCCCCCCCCTCCACTTGAATTTTGGGACATTCAAATGCCTTTATATTAAAACGTTTAGAGTGTTATGGTCTGGGGAAAACTAGAAATGTAAACAACCACCATAATCACAAACCCACATATGCAACAAGGTGCTTCCATGCGTCGTAGCACCCCAGGACAAGCAATGTGATTGAAAATCCCTCTAGAAGGCCAGTATCGTTCGCCCCCTACTGAAGAAACTGCGCAAAAGGGAAACTTTGGTAGAGCATGCAGAGAATTAAGAAAAATTCTTCAAATTGGGATATGAGGAAACTTATTCAAGACAGCATACAGAAAAGCTGAACTTATGGATAGAGAGAAACTCCTAATTGAATATAAAACAAATTGTGTTTACCTTGTGTACATGGAGTACCAACTGACAATAAGGTTAACACGACCTAGTCAATAGTCTACCCATCAAGTTGTGACTAAGGAAAAACTGAGATTGGAGGGCAGTAAACTTGAATGAGAGTAAAGAGAGTGAAACAAGTTAGAGGTTGGCTCCATCTCTCTTAAGCCCCTCTTATAGGTGCTCGATGCATGTGTGCACTATAAGGTGATAAGAACAGACCAAGTCATGTATTAACTATTTAATTGAAACACGACGTTTACTGTCATTTTTCTCTATTTCTTGCAGAAAAATAGCATCATCAAATTCCAAGCTCCAGCGCCAAAGAGGACTATCCTTTCGTATTTCGTTTCAACGAATTCTGGACTGGCTTCAAGTCTTTTAGGCAGGCATGACTTTGGACTATCGATTTATTGGTATCTGTATTCACCAAAGGACCATTCTACATTGATGACATTGTTCTCTAAGCGTCTACGGTTGTGTAGATTTCTTAACATACTGAGTAATGCAATGTTTTGCAACGATTATTTTGAACTTTAAATGTCACATCAACACAACAAAAGCATATGCATTTTAAACCTCGCACTACCTTACGAGTAGTACCACTAGGTCTGTGTGTGGGTCCTGGTGGAATCACTGAAAAATAGGTGTTTTAAAGGTGTAATTTGCACAGTTTTTTTAATGGTGCAGTTCTTCACCTTATCGCTCTGCAGCATCATGCCTTCATTATATCACATATAGAGCGATTAACCGAGATAATGGGAAAGCAGGTGTGTTGGATCTGGTTTGAGACGTGAATGTGCCATAGTGGGTATATTTGGTTTGGATTTCCTGCAAATTCACCATTTTTCTTTTTTGTGGTCTTGTTAACAAACCTTAAAGTTAACATTTTGTATGTCTTGGATAACACGTTTGCCTCTCAGAACCTGTAAAAATGCAGATTTCTATGTTTTTTGCCTTTTATGCCCGCCATACTAAAAAAATGTAGATGTTAATAAATTATGAGGCAAATTTCTTCTACACAATTGAATAATCAAAAAATGAGTAACATGCTTTTGCATTCTTTATTTTGTGAATTCATGTCACAGTAGTTCTTTCTTACTCTAGTCCTAGGGGTTCCGTGGATATACCCTAATCTCCCAGAGCCAGGGCTGTGTTGGGGGCCTGGGTAGTTTCCCTATCCTAGATTGCTGCATTACCAGCAAGAATGCCAATCGGAGGAGGTGTCAAAGACTGCCTAGGTGTGTGCGAAGCAAGGGAGAAGACACCATGAACTGTAGAGACAGAGGTGAGGCTGGTTTGTGTCTCTGTCCTGTGCTTATTGGTGTTTTTTCCCCCTCTACTCCGCGCGCTGCTCGCTTCTCTGATTCTCTTTCTCTCTGGTCTGTGTTTGTTGCGAGCCTGGTCCTGTTGTAGGGGTGCATCAAAACTGTGCAAGTGTTTTAGGGGTGTCCCCGAGAGACCAACGTTTTAGTAGCTCATATCCACCCTAAGGTGCGATATGGGGAGTTCCTCATTTCACCTGCTAATAGACCCAGAAAGATAGTTTCTTCAGATGGTGTTCCTAGGGCAAACAAACAGACTTAAAGCGTTTTGCGCTGTGTGACTTCTGTGAATTTGCAAGATTGCCAACTCGCTCTTTGGAATCCAGAAACATACTGGATCTTTAGGATGATTGAATATTCCGGAGCTCCCAGGTAATAAAACAAAGAGAAGACCATAATGTGCACAGCTTTATATCCAAATGCAGTGAGACCCAATACAAACTCGCATGTCTTCTGTCCAGAGGTAAAAAAGCGTTGTGCCAACTCTGGGTCACGCGTCCTGGCGCTCGCTCACACCCGCAAACGAGGCGCTGTCAGGCACTCTCTGCTTTTTTTCCCTGGTCTGGGTAATACACATCTGGTTCCCCCGCATATACGTTACCCACTGTGGCCAGCCCAATGGGAGCCTCAATTCGGCTGAGTAGCTCCAGTATGTAGAGAACCGCAGGGCACGGCACCCAGCGTTTCAGGAATAATGGCAGAATCCACCCCGCTAGGCGTTTCTTCCTCTTCGTGATCTTTACCTGAAGGCTGCTTGTTGCCGTTCCTGCTATTCTCTGACAGCCATGGAAGCCATTTTTTCCCTAACGCCCCCTCACCTCTGCGTCATGTTGCCATGGCAACTCACGTACCATGGTGGCGTGGCGACGCGTCTAAGAGCCGACAGAGCCAAGGTAATGAGGTTTACAGAGGGCCTTCGCCGCTGTTCCCCCCGCTCTAATTTAAGTGCCTTCGGAGTGCGCGGGCCCTCTTAAACCCTGCGTCCCGCAATCACCCCCTCCAGTTTTGCTGCACCGCTGCCTTCTACAACATACTGGAGCTGGCTGCCCCGGATTGAAGGCTTCCAACGTGGTGACGTCAATCCTCGCTTGGGCGAATCCGGAGTGTGAAACTGCTGTCTATATATCTTAAATTTCACAGTGCGTCCCTGCATGGAACAAAAAACAGCGGGCAAAACGCAATAAATAGGAAGTAAATCAAAATATAATTATAAAAAGTAGAGATACATATTCTGCTACATCAAACAGCTAGGTCATAAGCCTTGAGTGTGTCACAGCCACACAAGTTACCACTAGACAGTATAGGGGTTCATGAGTCAGGAACTGTCTCCTTGCAGGCATCTACAATGGTGTCTGTGGGATTCCTCCTCCAGTACAAACAACCATAGAGATGATTCACGCCTCTATAGAAACCCTCCCTTCGGTCAAATGGTGTATGAAATGTGCACAGAGTATTTCCAATGGTTTAGGCACGGCAAGCGGTCTGTTCAATCTGGGGACCGCGCCGTGCCTAAACCATTGAATACTCTGGACATTTTTCACATATTTAGACCGAGGGAGGGTTTCTAATTGAGGTGGTGTCATGTATAAATAAAATTTATCACATTGTGGTACTAAGTGGTTTTAACAATTTAATTTAAATCTAAGGGTTATCATGCAGGTTTCACTTGCTTTCATATTATTTCCTTGTCATGGTCACACAAGTATGTTTTGTTGCGCACTTTAAATTCTTTTCACATATGATCCCTGCCTGTGCAGTCCTGTTTCAAAGATTTACTCTACTACAGTGGCCTTAAACATTGATAAGTTTGGCGTAAGTTCTAATATCAAAAAGGTGGGGGGGTTTTCCCCCTCTTAACTCTGTGCTGTAACTGACCAACTGGAACAAGCTGATTTATTGGGGAGAGTCATGCGACTGCTTTAGCTGTTAAAACCTATAACCACATCCTGATTTGCCGGCATACTGCATTGCAATAATGTAGTGAGAGCTTTTAAGTGAGAAATAATAGTTTAGACTAGACGGTGCTGGGACCTTGCACTCCTTCCGCAACTGGCACCATACAGTGAGTTATTCTGATCACACTATGATCCCTCTGCTTTACCGTCGCGCAACAACATCACACACCTTGTCGCACAACAGCTCCGATGCAGCATGACCTACCTCTGGCATAGTGACACCTGCTTTTTACCTCACTCTTTGTTTTTGCTCGTGGCACTCAATATGAATGTTATTCTCTCTATCCACTACAAACGCCTCCCTCCCTGGCCCACACCCACATCACCATATACCCTGGATCTACTCAAAGCCTTGCACTAATCTACTGAATGTGGTGGAGAACCCTGAAACCAGCACTCCAACCACAGCACCTCAATGGCAACATCAATAAAGTAACAAATTGCAAACTACCAAATTCGTTCTACTCAATCTTACGTACTCTCTATAGCAGGTTATATTGAATCTAACCCAGGCCCCTCCTTGCATACTTGTCCTATACCTGAAATACTCCCTTCAAATTCAAAAGCGTCATCTTCGCCCATATAAATATCCGAGTCTGCTCCCCAAACTGGAGAAACGCAAGGGCATGGTGCCTTATTCAAAAACCAAAAGCCATCGTTCTTTACAGAACACATGCTAACCCCGAAAATCCACTGTGCCACATTTGCCGTTCAGGGATGCTCCATTTCTAGGGAGATAGGTCAAGATGGGAGGGGTGCTATTGTATATTCTACAGAACCCTACATATCAACTGTTAAATTGTCCCCACAAGCCCACCCTCTTTTGAATACTAGTTTGGGCAGAATATGCCTCCCCCTTTTCTAAGCCCATCTTGCTGCTGGCATAACCGCCCCCCATACAATCCCTGACGCCGATCTCACCCAGTTTCTTGTCTCCATTTCCTATCTCTAATGAAAAGGAGTGATGCTGCTAGTTTTGGGGATTTTAACCTCATGGCTTACCCTAAAAACCCACAAAATCCGAGCTACAAAAATTCGCTTAACCTATATCGCAACTCATCTCCAACCCACACAGGTACAACAACTGAAATCGCGCCAACCATTGCTTTCGTGACGGAATTCTCTCCTCAACCAATGCCCCGCAGAATCATCCTCTGCATCCTTCACTTGACATTTTCATGACCATGCATAGTGTACTTTGTCGGTGGAAAATTTCAACACAACGCCCTACTCAAGCCCTAAAATTCCCTCACTCAGAACATTAAAGAACCTTTAACCCCACAACGTTTCTGGCTGACCTTACCTCAACTTGCCCCCCCCCCCCCTTGGCATAGACGGATGTTAATGTCCCGACCACTTAGTTCTCTCTTGACTCTTTTCCATTCCACGTGGCTTAAACTCTGATACCCATCTCCACTACGCAGAATAAGGGTACGGGTTGCCCACCTTCCATGGGATTAACACTTACCTTATAGCACCTCTACCTAACCCGTTGAGGGATGCCGTTTGTGGAAAAAGTCACAAGTAACTGGCACTACAAGGATCTCAATCACTACAGATGCTCCTGAACATGTGCACAAGGCATTATGCAAACGCACTAACATTACTCTGACAATCTCCTCCAGCAAACATCAACTCCGCCAGCACATCTGCTGAAGGTTACAACAACAGTATTCCACTCCAGCCTCTAACCACGCAACTGTCCAACGTTAATTCCCCACCTAAGGTATATATCTCTGACAAAGCCCACCGACATGCAAATGCATTCATGACTACTTTGTGGGGTGTGCTACTAACTTTATTACGAAAACCAATCCAACCGCAAACCTGAATCTCATCCTGGAGTACCCATAGACCCCACCCCCTCACCACACTGCCCAACATTTTCCAATTTGTCCCCAGTAATCCGAAGAGGAGATTACACAACCGAGCTGCAGAATACCTCGAGTGTGATTAGGTAGTGGATTACTACTCAATAATAGCACCAATGCTACCTGACCTTACTACAATCTGGTTCCCTACAGACTTGATGCCCCAGCATTCCAAAGCCAATTGCTTCCAATGTCACTGCAAATAAGCACTGATCTGCAACGCCAATTCCCTACGACCTGTAAAACTCTGTAGTTGTCCCAATCTTCAAAGTGGGGCACAAAAACACTGTCTCAACCTACAAGCCAATCTCCCCTTCTCGCCAATCCCTATCCAAAGTCCCAGGGAAAAATGTGTCCACTCCCACTAGCAATTACTATACCAAGACAAAGTTCCCTAGCCAATGCCAATCTGGCTTTCCGCCCCAAACCACTCTTCCCCATAACTACCCTGCTAAAAGTTCGCACCTGAAAATCCTGTGTTGGAAATGGAACGTGTCAACTCACTTGGTGCATTGCCTTAGATTTTTGCAAGGCTTTTGATACTTTGAGCATGCTATCACGCACTACCAAACTCCAGAGTCTCTGGATTGGAAGCTGCTTTACTGGTTTCAGTCGCTACCTATCAGGTAGGAATGCCCAACATGTGGTATCCATCTCAGAGCTCAACTCCAACCCCTTGGATATCACCCTTGGCGTCCCACAAGGCTCTGTTCTGGGGCCCCTACTACTCCCATTTTCAGTCAATGATCTCCCACACGCTGTAAGGAAAATTCATACACACAAGTATGCAGATAACACAATCTTATATGCCCACACAGCCATACCCTCTCCTACCTTGAAACACTACTTCAATCTTGACTTTTGAGACTTCGAAAAATGATTTTCCTTCCCAAAACACTGTTTTTAACACTGACAGACTGTACCAATGGTATTCTAGGACCAAGACTACATTTTTTAAAGACTTCCAGCGACTGAGCTCCAGTTAGAACTCCAACTCATATCACCCTAACCCCTGTCTCACTAGTTTTACAATACCTGGGCTAATATGCGTTTTGTCTCCCCCACTTAACATTCGGGAAAACAAATGCACGTTGATACCCTGACAGACCAAGACCTATGCCAAACTAGGGGACTTTACAGGAACATCCTCCCTAAGTTCTCGTCAGAAAGCGTATTGCACAGCCGTAGCCTAATGCCAATTGATTGACTAAGGAGACATAGTAATATGGGCTCTGGCACCATCAAACCCAACCTAGCAACTTGACACATTTTCCCCCCCTACAAAATTCAATTTGTTGTTTTGTTCTCCAATGCAACTATAACACACACACTGCCGAATGCTCAAAGACTGAGATGGGTCTCACTTCACTCGAGTCTAGGCGCAAATTACCTTCCTGTCTTGCCTTCAATAGTCTTTATGGGCAAGCTTACCCATCTAACCTGAACAGAGCTCCTCACCCCCCCCTACCACACTCAGCACTTATCACCTGAGATTTTTTTCAACTACACACAAGACTGTTTCAATGGTCCAATGCTCACACAGTCATCCGGCCGCTCCTCCTTCTCTTACCGTGCACCCCAAAACGGGAACAACCTACCAGAGACCTCACATCCACGACCAGTGGTTAAGTTCTTTCAACATCTAAGTAGGCGTCACACATTTTAATCTGGTCTGTAACTGTTTCATACGCCCATACATATTATTATCTTTAACGTGCATGCACATTCTGTAAGATAATGTATAAACCTGCTCTATTTTAATGTAACTATCCTTAACCATGTATCTATTTGTCTTACACTCTTTACCCAGGTACTACTTGAAACACGAGACAGGTAAACTTTCAATGTATTACTTCTGGTAAAAATACTTTTAT
This sequence comes from Ascaphus truei, assembly GCA_036426205.1. Lineage (NCBI taxonomy): Eukaryota > Metazoa > Chordata > Amphibia > Anura > Ascaphidae > Ascaphus > Ascaphus truei. The sequence continues at coordinate 92,871 of WSYH01000569.1, forward strand.
AAATAAATAATTTTGTTTTTATGTACCTGGGCAAAGCTCCTGAATTTCCCAATTCCCTTTATAGATCAGTGTTTCTGATCTACCTAAGCGTGAGTTCCAGCTTTGCATTGGTTGCAGGCACCTTCACTTGTTTTTTATATTAAGTTGCTCACATAACGAGTTGCGCTTAAGTCTGTTTGTTGCTATTCTAGGGTTTCTTAACACGAAACACCCGTCTGTGAGCTGCTCTCTCTACATGAATTTAATCCACCATTTATGGTTGTTATTCCTATTCACCCCTGTTAAGTGATTTTAGTTGGCGCTTTTTTGTTTTAGTTTCCTAGGTCAAAGATGGTGTTTGGTGCTCCTAACGGCCATTTTGTGCTGCACAAGTATCTTCCTTGTGAAAAACTGTTTCCCGGTTAATAAACGCCTATCATAAACCTCGCTAAAAAAACTAGAATAAACCCCTTTATAAAACTGTAGAACAAAAAGCTGTCATATGCTGCGTGCCTTCACTTTATTGTGACCTATACCAAGTGCCACGAACCATTAAGAGTACCGCCACTATTCTCTCAACAAAAATAATCCAAAGAGCGATTCCTAGTTTCGTTATGGGTGGCAGAAGAGAAAAAACACTCCATTATTTCCTCCCTTCGCACCATGATGATTGGTATCCAACTGGGGTCTTCACAGTGAGGGCAGTATACAACTGGCTTTGTCCATCGCTGCTCCCTGACAGAGCAAATGCAGCGTCTTGGAACAGGTCCCCCACCTTGACCCTCTGGTCATCCAACCAAGATCCCCTGGAGGAGTCAATAGAAAAGGGCAGATCAATTAACCAAAACCCAGCTCCCCTCCCCGTTCACCTCAGACTGAAGGATTCTTCATCATCACTGAATATTTATTTCCTAGAATATTCCGCTGTAATGAGATATTGCTAAATCAGCTTTGCTCTTGAGAAGACTTGCAACAGATAAACAATGGCACAGTTAACAATGACTCATAATTTTTACAATGGCTTTTACTCAAAGCAACGATGGTTTTTCCAACAGAGGAGGGTTCCCACAGAGCTAATGCTCCTTCAACTTTTGGCCAATGGGCCAAATCCTCTCCAAAGTCCCTTGAACTGTCTACTATACTAATGTTATTGGTTGTCTCGGGCATGTAAATGCATGTTTCATCATCTGAAAATTCGATATCCATAAAGTGATACCATCTCTGTATGTGGCAGATGTTATAAACACTTATACATAATAGTATGCAACTTTTTCAATCTACAAAAAAAATAAGGCCTTTTGTTGTTGCTTGTACATTCTGGTCCTCCAACTTTAAATGTTGTTCTACACCACCCTTTGGGATAATTTGTTGAAGAGCAATTGCCTACAAGTGTACATCCTTGTTTCAAGGCCACTCAGTTCTAATATAAATGTATTCATCGGGTAAAGGTTGACACATGTTTAAGGGGTTCACCAAAGGTAACTGACAGAACTGTCACATAAATCTAACATTTTACTAAGTTTTTTTCACGTAATGAATTCCTGTTTTAAAACATGATCTAAGATTCGGGAGGGGGTTTGATTTCCTCGCTATTTCCTATTTTGTGTGATATCACTTGCCATAAATCAGTACTGTTCACAGGCAAAGCCCCGTCCCCCATCGCTTTCTCCTTACGGCTGTAACAGGGACAGGTGTGCTCATAAGTTGAGTTCTGAATGACCCACGGCCTGGACGGCCAGCGCTGACACAAAGCCACTAAATAGATGTACCAATTAGTCATGGACACCATGCCCTTCATCTAGGGTAGATCAGGCTTGAGGAACAAATTGGATAGAGAAGAGCGGTCGCCTTCTCTCATTTGTTCTTGCCAGCCCTTGGTATGAGCCACTCCGACAGTGCCAGATCCCACACACCACTCATTGAGTTTGATTGATTTGTCCGGTTGTTCTTGCCAAAGTGTTCCTACAATGAAGAGGTTAATAGAGTTGGGCCGGATAACCACTGTGTTACGTAGCGTTGGTAGGCTCCGTGGGATATTTCCTTACATTTGCGTTGTAATTACGTCCAATATGTAATATTGTGCCTGATCTAGTCTGGAGATCCGTCGCTGAGGAAATGGTGTCCCCATTTCTCCAAATTAGATCAGGCTGTCCTGCTACAGAAACGGAAGGCAGCCCTCTCGACTTCTTTCTCTTTGCGGCATCTGGCGCCTGGTTGGGTCATGTGAGAAAGGTGAACACAAATTAACAATAAGGACGCGTCCCCCTGCCTGGCTTTATTCCCTGTAACGAGGCTTAGTCGCACCTCGCTGAAACGCCCCAGATTTCAGCTTCTCATCCCCTCTTCCCCATAACCTTCCGTGCTCTCACACAAGATGTGCGCTCACCTGAGGGAGAATAAAGAGATTACCGCCCAATCAAAGGACACACCTCCGCCACATGGCTCTTTGTTTCAAATCTCTAACCCCCAGCTGTATAGTAACGGGTCCGTTTTGACTTCAGTCTCTCGCATAATCTTAAAAGTGTTTGTGTTGTTTGTGTGTGTGTGTGTGTGGTGCAAGTCTAATATATATCCCAACAGACCAACTCTACCTATCCGCATTTTGAGGTCTTGCGACATGTTCTGGGCCTGTACTGAAGCAGGAAGAAACCGGGGAGCGCCCGACGTCAGGCAACCTGATTGGGGACTTTGCCACAGCCACTGCGCGCAAACCAAAAATCAAGACCGGCGCTTTGCCCGATAACCGGACCCTCCCGCCAACGCAGCACAAATTCGTGTTATGGGATCCCCGCGCTTGGTCACTTCTAAGGTCAGGTGCAGGCTTTCGGAGGGAGGGCTATCTGCCGATGGGACACAAAGTTGGGAGACACAAAGTATCAAAATTGAATCCTGGTTTCATGGTAGCAGCTGCCACTGTCCTCCGAAGCCCGAGTTGAACCGCTGGCTACATTTCCATAAACGAAAAACATCATTTTTTTGAAGCTGCAGCAGCGTCACTGGGGACCTAGGCACCATGAAATCATTCTTGCGAATGATTTCATACTGCAACTGTGGATCCCTAAGCTGTGGCCGTCTGTAGCCCCGCCCCGCTCCGCCCACTCCTGAAACGTGGCTGCTGGGGATGAACACACATCGCCCAGCAGACTGCCGCCCTCCCGCCCCTCCCTCCAACTCCTGTCTCTAGGCACCTTGAACCGTAGCCTTAGTAGCGCCCCCCCGCGGCGTGCGGAGGCTTTCTCCGTCGGTGTTATTTGGGCGGCTGCTCAGGGCGGAGTTCAGGCGGGAGAAGGTATAGGCGCTATCAATTGTTATACACAGGGACTGGAATAAATCACTCAAGCTCCCTTCGCTCCTACCTTCTACAGCACGTCCCTCACCCTATATGGAGGATGCTGGCAGTCCTCATCCACCGCCGCGCTCCATCCAGGCGCCTCTCCCTGCTATACTCTGCCAGGAATTGCCTAACGAACCCAGTCTGCCACACATTACCACTCTAGATAATCCGTCCGACACATGGAGCGACTACCCGGTCCTTCCCCCCCCCCCTCCACTTCCCCCCCCTCCACTCTCCCTTCACACCCCCTCCACTCTCCCTTCCCCCCCTCCACTCTCCCTTCCTCCCCCCTCCACTCTCCTCTGCTCCCCCCCACTCTTCGCCTGACCCTCCCTAACACCCCCCTCGCACCTACTCCACTCAGTCCCTCCCTCCCCATCGCGCTCACCCGCCCCCCATGTACCTTATCCCCATGAGTCGACGAGCCTCGATGAACCTCACGCCGCCGCCACTTTTCATGTGCCTCCGTGTCACCCCTGCCACCGATCTCCGCTCCGCCCTCCCGCCCTAGTCCGTACCCGACCGATCTCTCCTCCAGCCCCCATCTGCCGTAAACGGTGGCGGCCAGCAACATCACCCCATCCCCCCCTCTCCCTCCAACTCCTACACCTGCTGACCAATATCCATGGGTTTAAAGCTATTACACTTCTGGCTAGATTTTTCACAATTTCCCTCCATACCAAAGTTTTTTTTGCTAAATTGATCTTTCATTGTTAAAAACCACATTTTTTCTGTTTCAAAACCCATTTTATTTACGATCTATGGAACGGCCATGGTCACTGGGTTCAGCGCCAAACTATGCAATCTCTATCTGGGATTCTGGGACAACTATCTGTGTGGCAGAACGCGTTGCTTGGGCGGGCCTGTGTTACTAATGGCTGTACATAGATGATATCATATTATTTGGGAACAGAGAGGAATCATTTTCTACTTCTCGACATTTTCAGGGTCCTTGGAATTCTAAACGATTTGCAGTCCGAATCTATTATATTGTTGGACTAAATTATCGGACCTGACTGAACTATTATTATAAGAATTTTTAACCTGTGTCTCCAACAATCTCTGTTACATGTCTCTAGCAACCAATACAGAATCAATGATTAGAATACTGACCTCCGTGGGTCACGATATTGGACCAGGCAATCAAAGAGAAAGAATCTAGCTTGCTGGTAAGACTTTATTTCTCCAATCTAACATTTTAAGTAGGAAATTTTTGATAAAGTCCCTGCTCGCGTACGAAACGCTCAGATTTCCAATGTAGCAGTGTATTTGACTTGCCATCACGTCAATAAACACCTTTTAGGTAGCATTGCGTGAGGATTTCTATTTTTCATCCCCTGCGTTTGTCAAGTGAAAAAACCGCCTGAAACCACCCTTTTTCTTCTGTTGTACATACCTTGGCTAGCACGTCACCAAACACTTCGTCCTTCGACTCAGTGGGAGCCTGACGTCACTGGTGAAGTCAGCTTTGAGCTCCGAAGCGCTGGACGCGCATTCAAGATCGTAGTACTCCTCGTCTATCCCCCGCTGTGGGTCTATTGCGGTGTGACCCGTTATTGTGAGGGCAGTGGCAGGATCAGGGTGTCTTAGAAGACCGGCATATAGTTCCCTGCGGGGACAAAAACGGCTGCACCGAGTTTATACTTCCCCGTACCACACTCTAGAGCCCACCGATGCGCGCGGAGGTGTCAAGGTACACATACTATTAGTTTCATTTACGTTCATGTATCCACACATCTGGGAGAAACTGAACGTGAGTGTATTTATTGAACCTTTTCCAGGACCTAGGTAGATCATTATAGTGGCACAATTTTGGAGCAACTGGTTTATCTTGGAGTTTCTCTGGGACATTGTCTTAACATTTTAAGTAAGAAACTTTATTTGAGAAGGGTTATAAACATACACTGTTGCTGAGTCCTTTAATAGAGTTCGATTGCTTGATAGAAATGATTTATTGTTAAATCTAAACTCAATCGATACATTCTATCAGTAGGAGTCTTCTTTAGATCTACAGTAATTCATCAGTCTCCAAACACCTACATGTTCATTACGACTTTCACCCAGTCATCAAGGCTCATTCAAGCTATATTAACCCACAATCCTTTGAGAAAGTCACATACTGTGACGAAACGTTCAACTCTTTGACAACTACGTCATCACCAGGGTCAGCCTTGGTCTGAGATGACTCAGTGGGTGGCAAGTGGGTTGGGGGGACTTGGAAGACCCGATTCCAGCAGGTAGCACTGGGCTGCTTTGTCTGCATCACACCACCTCGGTTTCCAGACATATTAGATCCCTCCGCTCACGCTGTGAACTTACCACCAGGAGGACGAGCCTTCACAGAGCAGCAGACATTTGGCGGTGATATTATATTCACATTGTGATTTTATAGCTCACTCTTGTATTGCGCTGTCCCGTCCCCCCTTGTTCACCCCCTTCATTTTTTATTAAAAGCTTTTATATTCTATGGAGCGATGACGCTGGATGTGGTTCATCTTGAAAAGCAGCCTGGACTCCTTCACTCTTGTTTCATCTTGAAGTTCTTCTAATTGACCTTAATTTTGAACAGGTTTTGTATATGTTTATTTGTTGTTTGTTTGTTTGGTGTATTTGTTTATATCATTAGCACTTATTTATGCACATTATCATAATAATGTATCCACTTTTTCATCCATTGGAAGATACTAAATAATTATCCATTGTCATTTTATTGCTCACCTCACCTGTTTTTAATCATTATACCTTATATTCTCACTAGAAAAACCNNCCGTGTACAAGCTCCAGGAGGTCTAGCAAAAGTGCCTTTATAGCAATGATAAATAATATAATAAAAGGAGTTGACACCGGGAAATAAGGATTAAAGGGCTATGCAGTAACAGAATGTTAGCGGATTACTGGGGGTAACAAGAGGGGAACACAGGGGGGACAAATAGTTGTGATATGCAATTGCTAAGTCCCCCTAGCCGGCGAGCTCGAGTCTACTATGTGCGAATGTCTGTCGGATCCAACCAAGGGGGGTGTGGTGGTCTGTGTGTGTGTCTCACTTTGAAATTGGTCCTGTGTGTCACTGGGGAACGGTGTGTGTGTGAAATATTTTAAAAATACAAAAAAACACAACACAGTGTGGTTGTGTGTTGTTATTTTAAAATTAAACAAAAAAAAAACAACAACAACCACACAAGACACGATGTGTTTTTTTTTAATTTTTCAAATAATCTCACAGCCACACGTTCCACCAGTGGACTACACAGACCTCTCAAGTGACACACAACCGGTACCCGGCAAACCACACCCACATGCGGCTTCCAATGTATACCACACAGTGATATACCCTCCCTCGCAAGCTCGCTTGGCTGTCTCCTCTCGCCAAGACGCAAAAAGCTCGCTGTAGTAAGCGGCTGACAGCAAGCATAGCGCGGACAGCGCAAGCAACCAATTCTTTACTATGTTCCGATGGCCTATACTATCCGAAGAGTGCCCTTAATTCCGAAGCTTTGTGCTTTTTATCCAGCAATGAGATGTAAGTCAAAATAACTTGAAATAGTATAGTCTAGCCCTGATCCTCATTATATTTTTCTCTGACACTTAAACATCGCGTAGTCTCTAGTCCATTCCATGTTGTTGATCATACTAGAATACCCCCGGACATGAATGCCTTCCTATGGTGTTAGTATATCGTTTTGGGGGCCTGTACCATACCTCTTCTATGAGCAAATAACATCTGTCCCATTTCAAAATGTAATTGACGTCGGTATCTATTTTTCCTCTGCACTAGTGAAGAAAGCTCAAACACCAAGTCAATGCAAGGAAACCCTCTTGAAATCGCATAGATGCTTTTACCGGTTGGCAAATGACCTACATTCCAGTGAGAACTGAGTCGGACTCGCATACAAAAAGCTGATGACAGTGCGTCTTGAACATAACTTCTCCTGCAGAAATAGGAAAGAGAGAATGAGTTGTAGATGTTTACGAACAGCTGATTCAGGACTCTATAAAGGGAAGCTCTACAGCGGTATTGGTTTTCAGCATCACGAGAGAAGGTGGGCATTTTCTGTAGGTTCTGTACAGAGATGGAAGGATAGGAGGTATTTTAGCCAGATACTCTGGCCTGGAAAGACTATACAATAATTGCATTTCTACCTTCCGCGTAAATGTATGATGACTCAACTTGCTAAACCATTTCTCGCTGATTATGCCAACTACAAAATTGATACCAAAAACTGGATCAAAGAGTTGTGCCAAATGGAACTCTCAGGAATGAGGGTGAATGACTTTTCATGGTAACAAGTACAAAGAAGGACTAAAAACACTTGAAAAACACAAAGAAAGGGTGGCATTAAATAATTACCGACTTATCAAATTTAGATCAATAATTGGAACCAGCTTTCCGCTACAATGGGAGAGAGTTTTGTGGGACTATATTCATGTCCCTAGAACGACGGCTCATCAAGATCAAAACGTCATCGACCAAAAACACCAATCTTGCCCACTTGATCCGGCAAAGATCGCCTTCTTCTGACGTGCACACCCATCCACACACACCTCCATGAGATTGGCTCTCTATATTTTGCTTGTCGGGGAACACTGCTGGGACATCAAAGACTTTTCAAATGGATTTTGAAAATCCAATTACCCGTGATGAGAGAACAAGATTCACACGCCAGGAGAAAATCCCTGGGACCTCAAGATTTACCTTTGTAAACTCGGACTAAATTATAAACACCCTATTTTCTCCGACGTACAAATGGACGATGTGGGAAAATCCAAAAAAAACGCCTTGAACAATGCAAATGTTGACCCACATAAAGCTGCTCGTGCTCACTTCCATGCCTTCTCTGTCCACGAAAGAACAGACTTCATTGTGGTGGGTGTACTTTCGTAGTTTCAGGAGGAAGTTCAAAAAGTTTTATTTCTCTTGACCAAATCAAGAGATTGTTAATGACCCACATATCCCCTCTGGCCAGCCCCTGAATCAACTACTAAAAAGTTGTGCGATCACCCCCAGACTGCTCTCTCGCAAGGGCGTGTAGTCCAACTTGTCGGAAGTGATGACTCAATGCAACGAAGAGTGATATCATGCAGTTACAAAAGTAGAATCACCTTTCCTATCGAACTCTGTTGATGATACGGGCAAAGCTGTTGTTCCTGATAGGACCATCCTGCATACAATCTGAGTGGTGGCACAGAACGCTTGTGTTTCTCTACAATCGGGAAAAAGGCATGGACATGATCGATCGCTATCTTTAAAGAACAAAGTTTTAATTTGCGTACGATAGGGACAGGTGACCACCCGTTACATTCACCGAGAACGGGAGAGAAAATGCGTTTTCAGCAGTATAGAAGAGTATTCTGTGCTTCCTGCTGACAACACACACGTTGGAGGTGTTTGGATTAACTCTACTGCGGCTATCGAGTGTTATCCTTGACCCACAGTTGGAACCCTGCTACTGATGCCTCAAGCTGTTGACCGATGCCCTACAGAATTGGACAAAACAGGATTTGGTCATTTATAGGCTCAGTTCAACTGTGGCACAGTGGCGATGGCAGTAAGAATTTACAGAACGGCAAGATCTTCAAGATTCCCCTGACTGGCAAGACAAACCACTTTGATAGAGAACCGCTTTCCGCCGCTATTTTAGGTAAGGCAAGTGTCTTGAGGGAACTTTATTTCTTTAGATAACACCCAGGACTCTTCCCTCGACACATCAGAATCCAGCTTCAACTATGCATGCAGGCCCAGTAAAAACAGACCCGTCTGATGAGCACATCTTTTTGCTAGTCGAGCGATTTCTTTTGGCATCTTCTGATCATGACCTTATTTTTCCCAGGGCGGCTTCCCAAATGAAGAAATTACTATTACAATGAGAAGGACGGTCAATATAATCGAGGTACAGAAAGGGCCTAATTGATGCTGGTGCAGTTGGAATCTCAATGACACGAGCACCTAATAAGACAGATAGGTGATTGCACTGAGGGGGCATGGTCGAGGCAGCGGTTGTTTTCTGACAAACAAAAAGAGAGCCCCTAATGTTAACGCCGTACATTTCAATCTACCCCTGTAATGTTTGAATGTCACAAGGATGGATATTCTAATGTACAGCTGCCGATGACCAGTATGTATCGGAAGACTGACTAGGATAGATCAGATTAAAAGCACTTTGTGTCTCCACATAACTAGTAAACATCGGCATGACTCAGAACTAACAACAACAACAACTCTAATAGTTTTCCACCAGCATCGTGATTCTTTACTGGCTAAAAATGTTCAACAAAAAAAGAGAAAAGTTTGCTCCTGCTTATATCCTCCCACATTCTTTGTCTTCCTCCCATCAAGGCTGAAACCCTCCTTGTATCAATACTGGAGTAGCTTTGCCTCCTGCACGACATGCTAGCAATGCAATTGTAGTACAAACATGGCAGTAATGTGTTCCAATATGGCAAAAGTCTTTCTCGATTGAAACAAAACCTGGACATGCAGACCAATGTAAGGCTTCGAATGTTTATCTCTAATGTAAACTGAGTATGTTTCAGAAGCCTGGGATATGCTGATGCCAGTTTTGGGATAGAAAAGACGCCTGCAAGCAAGCTTGTCTCATCAAATGTTCCCAATTACCAACCTGCTTTTAACCTTGTACGGAGATTCATGGAAACCAAATCAAGTGGAAAGCTTTCTATAGGAGTTGAAGAAAGTTGGGAATATCACAGTAGAATTCATGGCACAAGGGAAGAAGAAATAATTCGTGTTTGGATGATTCCATGGCAAAATCGCAATCTAGAACGAGCATGCTAGAAGCTTCTATCACGGACTTGAAAGGGAAGTGAAAAACCACAGTACGGCAATGGAGAACACTCGAACCTCCAGCTTAAGTAAAAGCAGTTATACTTCTGAGTCATGAGAAGTCAACACCAAGAATTGGTCGAGGACTATTGGAGTAAGTCAATCAGAATTGTGTAAACAGAAATGGATTGCAATCCCTATATAGACATCGAACATGAAGATTAGAGTGAAGTTTTTCTACTAAAAGGCAGAGTTGCCCAAATAGAATCGATTCTGACAGCGCTAGACTGAAAGTTCATGTGTATTGGTTGCTGAAATAGATGGCGTCCTCATCCTTTTCACACTCCCTCCCATGATATGGATAAGCCTGCTTCGACACCAAAACTTTAAAGATCCCTACACAACTTGATATTTTCCTTTCGGGAGGAACGTAGGTGGGCGCGATCCATCTGCTCTCACGAAGATCTCGTTGTCCATGTGGCAGTAGATGGAAATGCAAGATTGTGGAAGAAACAATTGCTAGCTACAGTCTGAAGACGACGAACCGTTTTGCACTGAATACGCTGTTGTCCACTTCACTTTACGTGACCTTGACTTTCCTCCACAAAGCTCTTATCTTCATAATGTCCATCTGAAACTTCTCTGTTTTATGAATGTTCCTCATTTCTGTATTAATCTCTGTACATCTGTCCCTCCCCCCCCTTTTTTTTTTTCTCTCTACCTCCCTCCTCTCCCCCCTTCCTCCACCCGTGAACATCATAATTTTTTTGCAAATTTGAGAATGTCTCCATTTTTCCTGATCTATTCAAATTGGAAGTTTTTCTTAAATAGCAAGAAACACTGTTCCCATCTCTTTCTTCTTGTGTGCATAATTAAACAAGGGTTAAGCTCCATATTGGTGACCTGTCTATTCTAACAAGCTGCTTTGCGTTCAGCACAAAGACACTCGATGTAAATATTAACACAACCATATACGCTATCTAAGACAACCAATATCTCATAAATGTTGAATGCGATTCAATCAATAAACGTATAGTTATAGCAAAGTCCTCGCTGACATTTAGGTCTTCTCCAGAACCCTTCTGGCGTAATGTGATGGATTGATCTATTTTTCTTTCCTCAATGAATATAGAGAACATGACAAGATGTCGTGTTTCACAAAATTGTTATGCAACCTCTTACACTTATTTTCTTTAATAAAATATCCTGTATTGTAGCTTGTTCTCTCTCTTGCCATTCCACACAGGACGGGAGATTAGCATGCTCACACTGCACCTGCGCACTTTGATACCCTACAACTTTCCCAGACGTGCCCGTCTGCTTCATCAGGGTATTCTCTATGTGGGTTCCACTCCTCCCTTTAAAGTCCATCCTTACTGCGTCATGTGAACCAATTATTTCAGATCCTTCTATACTAATTAAAATCTCAAATTAAAAGACCCTACATATGACATGATCTAACAATATTGTCATAAAAAATGGATACCTGATAGCATCATTATTCTGTATACAGAGAATATATACTCGAAAAAAAGGCTATTTTAACTCCTTCACAGAAATACCACTCAAGAACATAATCATGACCATCGGATATAATAGTACAAGTGACTCTATTTCATATGTGTAACAACAGACTTACTAGTAAATTGCAATGAACGATCAAAGTAATGTCATTACCCGTGAGTTACCATAGGCCCCCCTCGCTATCTTATGGAGGGAAAGGTAGTTATAGAAACCATGAATAACCACAAAATGGTGATCATTGTAACTCCATTGCCAACCTAGCATATACTTATTCATTCAGTAAAAGATCCACGGTCAAAATTCCAGGTTAAGACCGAGGGGGGGGGGGGGGGGTGTTTGAATTAAATTGATAATCCAGAGGTCTCCCTTCTGGATAATGTGTTGTATTTTATTTCCCCCCCCCCTCCACTATGACATTTTGGGACTTCAAATGCCGTTTAATTTAAAACGTTTAGAGTGTTAGTGTCTGTGGAAAACTTAGAATGAAAAACCAAACCATATCACAAACCCACATATTCAACAAGGGTGTCTCATGCATCGAGTCACCAGACAAGCAATGATTGAGTAAGAGCCCTCAGGAGGCCCAGTATCTCGCCCCCTACGAAGAAACGCGCAAACAGGGAAACTTTGGTAGAGCAGGCAGAAGAATTAAGACAAAATTCATTACAGAATTGGGATATGAGAAACTATTTCAAGACAGCATACAGAAACGCTGAACTTATGGATAGTAGCGAAATACCTATTGAATAAAAACAAATATGTGTTATACCTTGTGTACATGTGAGTACCCACGTACAATAGTTAACACCCTAGTCTAATAGCTACCCATCAAGTTGGTTGGACTAAGGATACAAACTGAGTACTGGGAGGCAGTAAGGTTAAATGAGAGTAGAAGAAAGCGTGAAACAGTGTAGACAGATTTGAGCTCCATCGCTCTCTCTAAGTCTTAATAGGCTCGATGATCGTGTGCACTATAAGGTGATTAAGTAACAGACCAAAGTTGTTTAACAATTTATTGAAACACGATCGTTTTCTGTCATTTCTCTATATTCATTGCAGTAAAAAATAGCATCATCAAATTCCAACTCCAGCGCCAAAGACGGACTATCCTTTCGTATTATCGTTTCAAGAATGTCTGGAAACCAGGCCTTCAAGTCTTTTAGAGCAGGCATGGACTTTAGGACTATACGTTTATTGGTATCTTATTCACCAAAGGACACATTCCACATTGTGACATTGTGTCTCTAAGAGCGTTACGGTTGTGTTAATATTCTAACATACTGAGTAATGCAACTGTTTTGGCAAGATTATTTTGAATTTAATGTCACACAACACAAAAATAGCATATGCATTTTAAACCTCGCACCTTACTTACGAGTAGTCCACTAGTTGTGTGGGGTCCATTGGTGGAATCACTGAAGCATAGGTGTTTTAAAGGTGTAATTTGCACATTTTTTTAATGGTGCAGTTCTATCACCTTATCGTCTGCAGCATCATGCCTCATTCATATCACATATAAAGCGATTAACGAGATAATGGGAAAGCAGTGTGTCTGGATCTGGTTTAAGACGTGAATGTGCCTAAGTGGTATTATTTGGTTTGGATTTCCTGCAAATTCACCTATTTTTCTTTTTGTGGTCTTGTTAACAAACCTTAAAGTTAACATTTTGTATGTCTTGGATAACACGTTTGCCTTCTCAGAACCTGTAAAAATGCAGATTTCTATGTTTTTTGCCTTTATATGGCACCAACGCCATCTAAAAAAATGTAGATGTTAATAAATTATGAGGGCAAATTTCTTCTACACAAATTTGAATAATCGAAAAAAAAGAATGAGTAAATGCTTTTGCAATTCTTTTTTGTGAATTCATGTCAAGTAGTTCTTTTATACTTCTAGTCTGGGGTTCCGTGGATACTCCCTGAATCTTCCCAAGCAGGGCTGGTGTTGGGGGCCTGGGTAGTTTCCCCTATCCTGATTGCTGCATTACCAGCAAGAAGCCAATCGGAGGAGCTGTCAAAGACTGCTAGGTGTGCGAGCAAGGAGAAGCACCATGAACTGTATGAGACAGAGTAGGCTGTGTTTGTGTCTCGTCCTGTGCTTATTGGTGTTTTTTCTCCCCTCTACTCCGCGCGCGTGCCGCGTTCTCTGATTCGTCTTTCTCTCTGGTCTGTGTTTGTTGTAGCCTGGTCCTGTTGTAGGGGTGCCTCAAAACTGTGGCAAGTGTTTTAGGGGTGCCCCGAGGAGACCACGTTTAGTAGCTCATATCCACCCTAACGGTGCGATTATGGGAGTTTCCTTTATTTCACCTCTAATAGACCCAGAAAGATAGTCTTTCAGATGGTTTCCTAGGGCAGAACAAACAGACTTAAAGCGTTTTGCGCTTGGTGTGACTTTGTGAATTGCAAAGATTGCCAACTCGCTCTTATGGTATATCCAGAATACAATCTGGTCTTTAGGTGATTGAATATCTCCGGACTCCCCAGGTCACATAAAACAAAGAGAAGCCTATATATGTGCACAGTTTATATCCAATGCATTGAGATCCCAATACAAACTCGCATGCTCTGGCCAGAGGTAAAAAAGCGTTGTGACCACTCTGGGTCACGCGTCCGGCGCTCGCCTCACCCCCGCAAACGGAGGCAGCTGTCAGGCACTACTCTGCTTTTCCCTGGTCTCGTGTGGTAATCACACTCTTGGGTTCCCCCGCATATGGACGTTACCCACTGTTGGCCAGCCCAATGGGACAGCCTCTATTCGGCCTGGAGAGCTCCAGTTAGTGTAGAGAACTCGCAGGGCACGCACCCAGCTTTCAGGAATAATGCAGAATCACCCCCTAGGCGTTTCTTCCTCTTCGGTGATCTTTCCTGAAGGCTCTTGTGTGCCGTTCCTGCTATTCTCTGACACCAGAAGCCATGTTTTTCCCTAAGCCCCTCACCCTCTGCGTCATGTTGCCATGGCAATCTCACGTTACCATGGTGGCGTGGCGACGGCGTCTAAGAAGGCCGACAGGCCAAGGTAATGTAGGTTTACAGAGGCCTTCGCCCTGTTGCCCCGCTCTTATTTAAGTGCCTTCGGAGTGCGCGGGCCTCTTAAACCCTGCGTCCCCGCAAATCACCCCCCCAGTTTGCTGCACCGCTGCCTTCTACAAACCATACGTGGAGCTGCTGCCGCCGGATTGAAGGCTTCCCACGTGGTGACGTCAATCCCCGCTTGGGAATCCCGGAAGTGTGAACTGCTGTACTATATATCTTAATTTCACAGCGTCGTCCCTGCATGGAAAACAAAAACAGCGGGCAAAACGCAATAAATAGTGAAGTAAATCAAAATTAATTATAAAAAGTAGAGATAATATTCTGCTTACATAAACAGCTAGGTCATAAGCACTTGAGTGTGTCACAGCCACACAAGTTTACCACTAGACAGAAGGGGTTCGTGAGTCAGGAACTGGTCTCTTGGCAGGCATCTCAATGGTTGTCTGTGGGATTCCTCCTCCGTACAAACACCAAGAGAGATTCACGCCTCTATAGAAACCCTCCCTTCGGTCAAATGGTGTATGAAATGTCCAGAGTATTTCCAATGGTTTAGTGCACGGCAACGGTCTGTTCATCTGGGGACTCGCTGCCGTGCCTAAACCATTGAAACTCTGGACATTTTTCACACTATTTGACCGAGGGAGGGTTTCTAATTGAGGTGGTGCATGTATAAAAAAATTTACAGCATTTGGTACTAAGTGGGTTTTACAATTTAATTTAAATCTAAGGGTTTACTCTGCAGTTTCACTTGCTTTCATATTATTGTTCATTGTCATGGTCACACAAGTATGTTTGTGTGCGCACTTTTAAATTCTTTTTCACATATGATCCCTGCGGTGCAGTCCTGTTTCAAAGATTTACTCACCAAGTGGCCTTAACATGATAAGTTTGGTCAAGTGTTCTGAATATCAAAAAGGTGGGGGGGTTTTCCCCCTCTTAACTCTGTGCGTGTACTGACCCAACTTGAACCAAGCTGATTTATTTGGGGAGATCATGCACTGCTTTAGCTGTATATAAACCTATACCACTCTGATTTGCCGGCATCTGTGCATTGCAATGAAGAGTGGAGCTTTTAAGTGAGAAATAATAGTTAGACTAGAGGTGACTTGGTGGACTTTGCACTCCTTCTGCAATGGCACCATACAGTGAGTTATTCTGATCAACTATGATCCTCTGGTTTAGTCTCGCACAACATACACCCCCTTGTCGCACAACAGCTCCGATGCGCTACCTACCTCTGGCATAGTGAAAACCTGGCTTTTTACCTTCACTCCTTTGTTTTGCTCGTGGCCTCCCCAATATGAATGTTATTTCTTCTCTATCCAACTACAAACGCCTCCCTCCCCTGGCCCCACGCCAACATCACCAATATACCCTGGACTACTGCAATAGCTTGCACTATTCTACTGAATTGTGGAGAACCCTGAAACCAGACTCCAACCACGCACCTCAATGGCAACATCAATAAGTAACAAATTGCAAACTACCAAATTCGTTCTACTCACTCTTATACTCTCTATAGCAGGTATATTGAATCTAACCCAGGCCCCTCCTTGCACTACTCGTCCTATACCTGAAATACTCCCTTCAATTCAAAAGGTCTATCTGTCGCCCATATAAATATCCGTGAGTCTGCTCCCCAAACTGGAAAACGAAGGCATTGGTGCCTTTATTCAAAAAACCAAAAGCCCTCGTTCTTTAACAGAACACATGTCTAACCCCGGTAAAATCCCCTGCATGCACATCATTGCCGTTCAGGATAGCTCCATTTCTAGGGAGATAGGTCAAAGATGGGTAGGGGTGCTAATTGTATATTTCAAACCACCTACATGATCAACTGTTAAATTGTCCCCACAAGCCCACCCTCTTTTGACATACTAGTTTGGTCAGAATTGCCTCCCCCTTTTCTAAGCCCCTTGCCTTGCTGGCATAACCGCCCCCCATCAATCCCTGACCCGATTCTCTCACCCAGTTTCTTGTCTCCATTTCCTATTCCTCTAATGAAAGGAGTGATCTGCTAGTTTTGGGATTTTAACCTTCATTGGCTTACCCTAAAACCACAAAATCCAGAGCTTACAATAAATTCGCCTTAACCTATATCGCAACTCATCTCCAACCCACACGGTACAAACTGAAATCGACGAACCATTGCTTTCGTTGACTGGATTCTCTCCTCCCAACAAGCCCCGCCAGAATCATCCTCTGCATCCTTCCTGACATTTTCATGACCATGCATAGTGTACTTGTCGGTAGGGAAAATTTCAACACAGACGCCCTACTCAACCCTAAAAATTTCTCCTCACTAGAACATGTAAAGAAACCTTTAACCCCACAACAGTTTCTGGCTGACCTTACCCAACATTGCCCCCACCTTGGCATAGAACCCGAGTAATGTCCCCGACCACTTAGTTCTCTCTTGACTCTTTCCATTCCAGTTGGCTTAAACTCTGATACCCATTGCTCCACTACGCAGAATAAGGGTACGGTGTGCCCACCTTTCCATGGGATTACACTCGCTTCATAGCACCTCTACCACCGTTTGAGGGATGCCGTTGTGGCAAAAAGTCACAAGTAACTGGCACTACAAGGATCTCAATCACTACAGATGCCTCTTGAACATGGTGGCACAAGCATTAGCAAGTCCTAACATTACTCTGACAATCTCCTCCAGAAACATCAACCGCCCAGCACATCTGCTGAAGGTTATGCAACAACAGTATTCCAGTCCCCTTCTAACCACGCAACTGTCCAACGTTAATTCCACCCTAAGGTAGTATATTCTTCTGACAAAGCCCACCGACAGTTGCAAATGCATTCAATGACTACTTTGTGGGGGTGTGCTACTAACTTTATTACGAAAACGCAATCCAACCAGCAAACCTGATCTCATCACTGGGAGTACCCATAAGCCCCACCCCCATCATCCACACTGCCCAACATTTTCAAATTTGTCCCAGTATCCGAAGAGGAGATGACACAACCGGCTGCAATGCCGTCGATGTTGATTAGGGTAGGTCGGGAGTTAGCACTCCAAAATGCACCAATGTCTACCTGACTTAACTACAATCTGTCCCTACAGACTTGATGCCCCAGCATTGCCAAAAACCAATTGCTTCCAATTCACCGAATAGCCTGTCTCGCAAAGCCAATCCCTAAGACCTGAAAACTGCTGAGTTGTCCCAATCTTCAAAAGTGGGGAAAAAACACTGTCTCAACCTACAAGCCAATTCTCCCTTCTCCCAATCCCTATCCAAATCCCAGGAATAATGTGTCCACTCCCACTAGCAATTACTATAACCAAGACAAAGTTCCCTCAGCCAATGCCAATCTGGGCTTTCCGCCCCAAACACTCCACCATAACTACCCTGCTAAAAGTTCGCAACCTGAAATCCTGTGTTGGAATGGAACGTGGTCAACTCACTTGGTGCATATGCACTTAGATTTTGTGCACAAGGCTTTTGATACTTTGAGCATGCTATCACGCACTAACAACGTCCAGAGCTCTGGATTGAGGAAGCGCTTTACAACTGGTTTCATCACTACCTATCAGGTAGGAAGCCCAACATGGTGGTATCCATCTCAGCTACTAACTCCAACCCCTTGGATATCACCTGTGGCGTCCCACAAGGCTCTGTTCTGGGGCCCCACTTTCCCTCATTGTCAGCAATGATCTCCCACACAGCTTAGTAAGGAAAATTCAATACACACAAGTATGCAGAAACACAATCTTATATGCCAGCACAGCCATATCGCCTCTCCTACTTGAACACGTACTTCAATCTGACTTTTGAAGACTTCGAAAAATGGATTTTCCCTTCCCAAACAACTGTTTTAACACTGACAAGACTGTACAGATGGATAATTTACGGGACCAAGACTACCTTTTTAAAGCTTCCAGCGACTGAGCCTCCAGATTAGAACGCACACTTGATATCACCCCTAACCCCCTGTCCACTAGTTTTACAATACCTGGGCTATATGTGTTTTGTCTCCCCCACTTAACATCGGGAAACAAAAATGCACGTTGATACCCTGACAACCAAGACCTATGCCAAACTAGGTGGACTTTACAGGAACATCCTCCCTAAGGTTCTCCGGTCAGAAAGCGTATGCACAGCCGTGCCTAATGCCAATGATTGACTAAGGAGCATAGTATATGCTCTCGGCAACCTCAAACCCACCTAGCACTTGACACCTTCCCCCCCCCTACAAATTCAATTTTGTTGTTTTGTTCTCCAATGCAACTATACACACACACTGCCGAATGCTCAAAGAACTGAAGATTGGTCCACTTCACTCGAGTCTAGGCGCAAATTACCTTCCTGTCTTGCCTTCAATATCTTATGGGCAACTTACCCAGTCTAACCTGAACAGAGCTCCTCCCTCCCCCCTCACCTACAATCAGCACTTATCACCTGAGATTTTTTTCAACTACACTAAAAGACGTTCATGTCCCAAGTGCTCAACAGTCATCCGGACCCGCTCCTCCTTCTCTACCGTGCACCACCAAAACGGGAACAACCTACAAGACTCTCACATCCACGACCAGTGGTTAAGTTCTTCAACATCTCAGAGGTAGGGCTGTCACCTTTTAATCTGGTCTTAACTGTTTCCATCGCCCATAATATTATTAGTCTTTAACTGTGCATGCACTTCTGTAACATAATGTATAACCTGCTCTATTTTAATGTAACTATCTGTTAACCATGTATTTATTTGTCTTACACTCTTACCCAGGACTACTTGAAAACGAGACGGTAAACTTTCAATGTATTACTTCTGTGTAAAAATCTTTTATAAATAAATAATTTTGTTTTTATGTACCTGGGCAAACTCCTGAATATTCCCAATCCCTTTATAGATCAGTGTTTCTGATTCTACCTAAGAGTGAGTTCCAGCTTTGCATTTGGTTGGCACCTTCACTGTATCTTTTATATTAAGTTCTCGACATAACGAGTTGCGCTTAAGTCTGTTTGTTGCATATTCTAGAGGTTTCTTAATGAAACACCCTTCTGTGAGCTGCTCCTCTCTACATGGAATTTAATCACCATTTATGTAGGTGTTTATTCCTATATGCACCCTTAGAGGATTTTGGTTGCGCTTTTTTGTTTTAGTTTCCTGGTCAAAGACTGGTGTTTGGTGCTCCTACTACGGACCATTTTGTTGCTGCACAAGTATGCTTCCTGTGTGAAAAACTGTTTCCCTGGTTAAAAAACGTCCTATCATGAAACACATCGCTAAAAAAAACTAGAAAATACCCTTTATAAAACTGTAGAAAAAAAGCTTGTCTATGGCTGCGTGCCTTCACTTTAATTGTGACCTATCCAAGTGCCACGAACCATTAAGAGGTACGACCACACTTCTCTCAACAAAAATAAATCCAAAGGAGGCGGATTCCGTAGTTCTTATGGGTGGAGAAGAGAAAAACACTCCATTATTTCCTCCCTTCCCACCCATGATGATGTTGGTATCCAAACTGGTGGTCTTCACATAGGAGGTGCAGTATACACTGCTTTGTCCATCGCTGCTCCTGACAGAGCAAATGCACGTCTTGGAAAGGTCCCCCACCATTGACCCTCTGGTCATCCAACCAAGATCTCCCTGGAGGAGTCAATAGTAAAAGGGCAGATCAATTAACAAAAACCCAGCTCCCCTCCTCGTTCACCTCAGACGAAGGATGCTTCATCATCACTGAATATTATTTCCTAGAATATTCCGCTGTAATGAGATATGCTAAATATCTTTGCTCTTGAGAAGACTGCCCAGATAACAATGGCGACAGTTAACAATGACTCATAATTTTAACAATGTTTTTCAAAGCAACGATGGTTGTTTCCAACAGAGGAGGGTTCCACAGAGCTAATGCTCTTCAACTTTTGGCCAATGGGCCAAATCCTTCTCCAAAAGTCCTTGACTGTCTACCTATACTAATGTTATTGGCCTTGGCTCGTGGCATTGTAAATGCATGTTTCATATCTGAAAATTACTATCCATAAAGTGATACATTCTGTATGTGGCAGATGTTATAAACAACTTATACAAATATGTATGGCAACTTTTTCAATCTAACAAAAACTAAGCTTTTTTTTGCTTGTACATTCTGGTCCTCCAACTTGTAAATGTTTTCTACACCAGCCCCTTTGGATAATTTGGTTGAAGAGCAAAATTGCCTACAGTGTACAAGCCTTGTTTCAGGCCACTCAGTCTAATATAAATGTATTCATCGGTAAAGGTTGACCATGTTAAGGGGTTCACCAAGTAGGTAACTGACAGAACTGTCACATAATCTAACATTTTACAGTAAGTTTTTTTCACGGTATGAATTCCTTTTAAAACATGAGTCTAAGATTCGGGAGGGGGTTTGATTTCCTCGCTATTCCTATTTGTGTGAATATCATGTGCCATAAATCAGTACTTTACAGGCAAAGCCCCGTCCCCCATCGCTTTCTCCTTATCGGCTGGTAACAGGGACAGGTGGCTTGGTTGAGGTTCTGAATGCCCACGGCCTTGGACGCACAGGCGCTGACACCAAAGCCACTAAATATGTAGTACCAATTAGTCATGGACACCAGCCCTTCTCTAGGTGTAGATCAGGCCTTGAGAACAAATTGAGATAAGAAGTGTCGGTCGCCTTCTCTCCATTTTGTTCTTTCCAGCCCATTGGTAGTGAGCGACCCTGACAGTGCCAGATCCCACACACCCCAATGAGTTTGATGATTTGTTCCGGTTCTTTCTCTTGCAAAGTGTTCCCCTCATGAAGAGGTTATAGAGTTGGCCGGATACCACTGTGTTACGTAGGTTGGTGGCTACGTGGAATTTCTCTTACATTTGCGTTGTATGATTAGTCCAATATTAATATTGTGCCTGATCTAGTCTGGAGTACCGTCGCTGAGGAAATGGTGTCCCCATTTCTCCATGAATTAGAATTCAGGCTACCTGCTTACCGAAACGGAAGTGAGCCCTCTCGACTTCTTTCTCTGCGGCCATCTGGCGCCTGGTTGGGTCATGGTGAGAAAGGGAGACACAAAATTACAAATAGGACCGTCCCCTGCCTGGCTTTATCTCCCTGTACGGGGTTAGCGCACCTCGCTGACGCCCCAGATTTCAGCTTCTTCCTCCCTCGCTTCCTATACCCTTCCCGTAGCTCTCACACAAGATGTGCGCTCACCTGAGGGAGAATAAAGAGATTACCGCCCACAAGGACACACCTCCGTGCTCACATGGCTCTTTGTTTCAAATCTCTACCCCCAGTCTGTATAGTACGGGTCCGTTTGACTTCAGTTCTCTCCATAATCTTTAAAAGTGTTTGTGTTTGTTTGTGTGTGTGTGTGTGTGTGTCAAACTAATATATATCCCAACAGACCAACTCTTCTATCACGCATTTTGAGGTCTGCGACATGTTCTGGCCTGTCACTGAAGCACGGAAAAACCGGGGAGGCCGACGTCCAGGACAACCTGATTGGGACTTTGGCCACAGCCATGCGCCGCAAACCAATAAATACAGCCGGCGCTATTGCCTCGAGTAAACCGGACCTCCGCCAAAGCAGCAACAAATTCGTGTTAGGATCCTCCGCGCTTGGTCACTTCTAAGGTCAGGTTGCAGGCCTTCGGAGGGAGGGCTTCTGCCGATGTGAACACAAAGTTGGGAACCAAAGTACTCAAATTGAATCCTGGTTTCAGTGGTAAGCAGCTGCCACTGTCCCTCCGAAGCCCTGAGTTGAGACGCTGGTACGTTTCCAAAACAAAAACATCATTGTTTTTGAAGCTGCACAGCGTCACTGGACCTATGGCACCATAAATCATTCTTGAGACATGATTTCATGTACTGCAACTGTGGATCCCTAAGCTGGTGCCGTCTGTAGCCCCGCCCCGCCCCACCTCCTGAAACGTGCTGCTGGGGATGAACAACACATCGCCCAGCAGACTGCCGCCCTCCGCCCTCCCTCCAATCTCCTGGTCTCTGGCACTTGAACCGAGCCTTAGGTAGACGCGCCCCCCGCGGCGTGCGGAGGCTTTCTCGTCGGTGTGATTTGGGCGGCTGCTCAGGGCGGAGTTCAGGGTCGGAGAAGGTATAGGCGCTATACAATTGTTATAACACAGGGATGAGAATAAATCACTCACGTCCCCTTCCTCTCACCTTCTACAGCACGTCCCGCCCTCATATGATGGGATGCTGCAGTCTCATCCACCGGCCAGCCGCTCCTCACCCACGGCGCCTCTCCTTGCTATGCTTTGCCAGGAATTGCCTAGACGAACCCAGTCTGCCACACATTACACTCTAGATAATCCGTCCGACACATGGGCGACTACCCGGTGCTTCCCCTCCCCCTCCCTTCCCCCACCCTCCACTCTTCACCCTTCATCACCCCCTCCACTCTCCCTTCCCCCCCCTCCCTCTCCCTTCCCCCCCCTCCACTCTCCTCCGCCCCCCCCATTACGCCCTGCCTCCCCTACCCCCTCACACCTACTGCCACTCATCCTCCCTCCCCCTCGGCCTCCCGCCCCCCGTACCCTTAATCCCATAGATCGGGATCACTCGATGAAGTTACGCCGCCTGCCACTTTCTCAGTGCCTACCGTGCACGCCCTGCCCACCGATCTCCGTCCGCCCTCCCGCCCTATCCGTCCACCGACCCGTCTCTCCTCGAAGCCTCCTCCCCCTTAAAGCGTGCGCCGCGCGACTCATCCCCCTCTCCCCTTACGTCCCTACACTGCTTGACCATTCCTGGGCTGATTAAAGCTTATTACTTCTGGCTAGATTTGTCACATTCCCTCCATACCAAAGTTTTTTTTGCTAAATTGATTTCATGTTAAAAACAATTTTTTCTGTTTGACAAAAAACCATTTTATTTAATCTATGGAACGGCCATGGTCACTGGGTTCGAGCCAAACTATGCAAATCTCTATACTGGGATTCTGGGAAGCTATTGTGTGGCAGAACGCTGCTTGGGCGGGCCTGTGTTACTATGGCTGTACATAGATGATATCATATTATATTGGGAACATGAGAGGAATCATTTTAATAGAGTCTCACATTTTAGGGTCCTTGAATCTAAACGATTTTGCAGTCCCGAGATCTATATATTGGTTTGGACTAGAATTATCGGACCTGAGCTGAACTATTATTACTAAGACATTTTAACCTGTTCTCCAACAATTCTGTTACATGTTCTAGCAACCAATACAAGAATTCACTGCATTAGAATATGTACCTCGTGGGTCACGTTATCAGTACCGGCATAAACGAGAAGAATCTAGCTTAGCTGGGATAAGACTTTATTTCTCAATCTAACATTTAAAGTAGGAAATTTATTTATAAAGTCCCTGCTCGCGTACGAAACGCTCAGATTTCCAATGTAGTCAGTGTATTTGACTGTGCCATGCACGTCAATAAACAACCTTTTAGGGTTAGCATTGCGTGAGGATTTCTATTTTTCTCCCTGCGTTTGTTCAAGTGAAAAAAACCGCCTGAAACACCCTTTTTCTTTGTTGTACATACCTTGGCTTGGAGCAACTCACCAAACACTTCCGTCCTTGATCAGTGGGAGCCTGACGTCACTGGTGAAGTCAGCTTTGGATGCCCGAAGCGTGACGCGGCATTTCAAGATCGTGAGTACTCCTTTCTAACCCCCGCTGTGGGTCTATTGCGGTGTGTACGCCGTTATTGTGAGGGCAGTGGCGAGGATCAGGGTGTCCCTAGAAGACGCATATATTCCCTGGAGGGACAAAAAAAAACGGCTGCACCGAGTTTATACTTCCCCTTACCACACTCTAGGGCCCACCGATGCCCGGAGGTGGTCAGAGGTACACATACTATTAGTTTCATTTACTTCATGTACCACACATTTGGGAGAACTGAACGGGAGTTGTAATTTATTGAACCATTTTCCATGGACCTGTGGTAGATCATTAGTAGGGGTGTGCACAATTTTGGAGGCAAAACGGTTCTATCTTGGAGTTTCTCTGGGACATGTCTAACATTTTAAGTCAAGAAATTTATTGAGAGGGTTTAAACATACACTGTTGCTGAGTCCTTTAATAGAGTTCGATTGCTTGATAGAAATGATTTATTGTTAAATCTAAACTCAATCGATACATTCTATCAGTAGGAGTCTTCTTTAGATCTACAGTAATTCATCAGTCTCCAAACACCTACATGTTCATTACGACTTTCAACCCAGTCATCAAGGCTCATTCAAGCTATATTAACCCACAATCCTTTGAGAAAGTCACATACTGTGACGAAACGTTCAACTCTTTGACAACTACGTCATCACCAGGGTCAGCCTTGGTCTGAGATGACTCAGTGGGTGGCAAGTGGGTTGGGGGGACTTGGAAGACCCGATTCCAGCAGGTAGCACTGGGCTGCTTTGTCTGCATCACACCACCTCGGTTTCCAGACATATTAGATCCCTCCGCTCACGCTGTGAACTTACCACCAGGAGGACGAGCCTTCACAGAGCAGCAGACATTTGGCGGTGATATTATATTCACATTGTGATTTTATAGCTCACTCTTGTATTGCGCTGTCCCGTCCCCCCTTGTTCACCCCCTTCATTTTTTATTAAAAGCTTTTATATTCTATGGAGCATGACGCTGGATGTGGTTCATCTTGAAAAGCAGCCTGGACTCCTTCACTCTTGTTTCATCTTGAAGTTCTTCTAATTGACCTTAATTTTGAACAGGTTTTGTATATGTTTATTTGTTGTTTGTTTGTTTGGTGTATTTGTTTATATCATTAGCACTTATTTATGCACATTATCATAATAATGTATCCACTTTTTTCATCCATTGGAAGATACTAAATAATTATCCATTGTCATTTTATTGCTCACCTCACCTGTTTTTAATCATTATACCTTATATTCTCACATAGAAAAACCCCGTGTACAGAGCTCCAGGAGGTCTAGCAAAGTGCCTTATAGCAAGATAAATATATAATAAAAGGAGTTGACAACCGGGAAATAAGGACTTAAAGGGCTATGCAGTAACGAATGTTAGCGGATTACTGGGGGTAACAAGAGGGGAACACCNNAGGGGGGACAAATAGTTGTGATATGCAATTGCTAAGTCCCCCTAGCCCCGGCTATGCCCGGTGTGGAGTACTCTCTACTCACGATGAAACACCGCCTTGATCCCCCTCCTTCCAGCTGCCAGAGGAGTCTCCTTTAGGCATCCGGTGGTGAAACAGATCCTCTCAAACAGTAACAGAAAAAGGTAAGGATCGAATATCCAGCCGCTCCATAACAATGGCATAACAATGGAACGGCTGGATATTCGATCCTTACCTTTTTCTGTTACCTTATATTCTCACACACTTTTATTTGCGCTGCTATTTTTGAAGTGAAACTTCTTTTGTGGCACCTCATTTGTAATGGAACAAAAATGCATTGTGGAGACAGAAAATGAAACGGATGTGACGTCAAAGTGCTGGCAGTTGAGGCCGGGCTGTGTTCTGGCTCAGCCCGACCCCAACACTGACATGCTCCCACCCGCCCTGCTAATATAAAAGTCACATATCGCCGCATATATCCTAACAGCCGCATAACTGTCTGGCGCTATTCCCATATGCCGCACGCACACATTACCGTGCCCTGTCGCCTCTAACTGCTCCTGCTCCGGTGGGAGTGGATTGAGCGTGCCGAGTCCCACGTCCCACGCACCACTACCAGGGGGAGGAGGAGCGCTGAGCGTGCCCTTCAGTGCCCTGTACCTCCACCAGGGGCCTGGCTGCAGCAGGATACAAAGCCATGTCCGCAGCTCCGCCGGGGGTAGAGAATGGGGGCTGCTCCGTTCGTGTACCTCCGGAGGGGGGTGTGGCTGCTGCTCAGGAGACTCAGACAGAGCGCCCTGTGTCCGCAGCTCCGGGGGGGGGGGGGTCAGGAAAGGGGGGGGTTCCCATATTCATCACCCAATAAATAATACAGCATTCAGCATTAAAGAAATCCTTAATAAACACTGCGGGATTATACTAAATGATCCTATCATTCGATATAAACTACCACCTAAGATACCAATTGTATTTCAAAAAGCAAGAAGTATCAAACTATGATAGCACCTCGCAGGTTAAGAACAGAAAACAAGGTGAGTTTAATGAATGGACCTTCCCCAAAATGGTAATTTCTCCTGTGGGAGAACACGGTGCCTTACGTGTAAACATCGTAAGAAAGTGGATACGTTTACCTCCCACTCCAATGGAGTGTCATATCCAGTGGTAGGACATATAGACTGTTTGTCTGCACATATAGAATATCTGCTCCCCTGTCCATGCGGTCTCCAGTATGGTCCATTCATAGTATTTATTATTAAACACCCCCCCCCCCACCTAACCTTGATGCGGCATCACGTGACCTGCAGCGTCATTTGACACCGCGTTGCCATGGACAGAGTGACGCCGGCAGAGTCAAGGTAAGTAATAGCATTGCAGAGGCCTCACGCGATATCCCAACATTTAATTTTAATGCCTCAGGGACGTGCGCGGGGCCTCTGCAACCGCCCGCGTCCCGTCAAAAAAATCTCCCACCCCCCCACTTTGCGCACCTCTGGGTTATACCACAAGTGTGGTCAAATGCTAAATAGAATTAATCTAAGGTTTAAACTAGGTGCTGTCCTATATTCTTATATATATATATATATATATATATATATATATATATATAATATATATATTATATAGAGATATATCTATCTATATCTATACACACATAGTATGTTTATATTATATATATCTATTTGTGGTAATGTCATGTATGTGTGTGTATGTGTTGTGTATGTATGTGTGTATGTATGTGTGTATCGTTGTGGATGTCTTGAGTCAAGGTAAGTAATAGCATTGCAGAGGCCTCACGCGATACCCCAAAATTTAATTTTAATGCCTCAGGGACGTGCGCGGGGCCTCTGCAACCGCCCGCGCCCCGTCAAAAAAATCTCCCGCCCCCCACTTTGCGCACCTCTGGGTTATACCACAAGTGTGGTCAAATGCTAAATAGAATTAATCTAAGGTTTAAACTAGGTGCTGTCCTATATTTATATATATATATATATATATATATATATATATATATATACACACATACATACACACATACACACATACATACACACATACATACACACACATACCGGCGAGCTCGAGTCTACTATGTGCGAATGTCTGTCGGATCCAACCAAGGGGGGTGTGGTGGTCTGTGTGTGGTCTCACTTTGAAGTTGGTCCTGTGTGTCACATGGGGAACGGTGTGTGTGTGATAATATTTAAAAATACAAAAAAACCAACACAGGTGTGTTGTGTGTTGTTTTTAAAGATTAAACAAAAAAAAAACACAACAACCCACACAAGACACGATGTGTTTTTTTTTATAATTTTTAACAATAATCTCACAGCACACGTTCCACCAGTGACACCAGACCATTCAAGTGACACACAACCGGTACCCGAAACACACCCACACTGACGGTCTTCCAAGATACCCACACAGTGATAACCCCCCCTCGCAAGCTCGCTTGGCTGTCTCCCCTCTGCAGACAGCAAAAAGCTCCTGTTAGAAGCGGGCTGGACAGCAAGCATAGACGCACGCCAAGCAACCAATTCTTTACTATGTCCGATGCCTATCTAGCTTACGAAAGTGCCCTAATTCCGAAGCTTTGTGCTTTTTATCTTCACAATGAATGTAAAGTCAAAATAACTTGAAATAAGTATAGTCTCCCTGATCCTTTAATATTTTTCTCTGACACTTAAACATCGCGTAGTCTCTAGTCCATCCTGTTGTTGATCTTACTAATACCCCCGGACATGAATGCCATTCCTATGGTGTTAGTATATACGTTTTGGGGGCCTGTACCATACCTCTTCTATGAGCCAAATAACCTGTACATTGCAAATGGTAATTGCACAAAGTCGGTTTATTTTTCTCTGCATCTATGTGAAGAAGTCGAACAACCAAGCAATGCAAGGAACCCTCTTGAACATCGCTAAGCTTTTACCGGTTGGCAAATGACCTACATCCAGTAGAACTGATCGGCGTCGCATACAAAAAGCTGATGACAGTGCTCTTGAAAAGATTGCTCTGCAAGAAGATGAGGAAAGAGATGAATGAGTTGTAGATGTGTTACAACAGCGATTCCAGCTCTATAAAGGAAGCTGGCTACGTGCAAGATTGGTTTCATGCATCACGAGAGAAGGTGAGGCATTTTCTGTAGGGTTCTGTACGAGAGATGGAAGGATAGGAGGTATTTTAGCAGATGACTCTGCACGGCCTGGAAAACTATACAATAATTGCTTTCTACTTCCGGAAATGTATGATGACTCACTTGCTAAAACCATTTCTCGCTGATTATGCCAACTACAATTGTTCCAAAACTGTATCAAAAGAGTTGGCCAAATGGACTCTCAGTGAATGAGGTGATGACATTTTCATGGTAACAAGTAGAAAGAGAGACTAAAAAACTTGAAAAACACAAAGAAAGGGTGGCATTAATATTACCGAACTTATCAAATGTTAGATCAATAATTGGAACCAACTTTCGCAGCTACAATGTGGAGAGAGTTTGTGTGGACTATATTCATTCCCTATGAACGACGCTCACAAGATCAAAACTCATCAGACAAAAACACCAATCTTGCCCACTTGATCCGGCAAAGAATCGCCTTCTTCTGACGGGCACACCCATCCACACACACCTCCTGAGATGTGGTCCTCTCTATATTTGCTGTCGGGGAACACTGCTGGACCATCAAAGACTTTTCAAATGGATTTTGAAAATCCAATTACCGTGATAAGAGAACAAGATTCACACGCAGGAGAAAGACCCCTGGGACTCAAGATTTCCTGTAAACCTCGATAAGATTATAAACACCCTATTTTCTCCGACGTACAAAGGAACGATGTGGGGAAAAATCCAAAAAAAGAACGCCTTGAACAAGCAAATGTTGACCACATAAAGTCTGCTCGTGCTTCCTTCCATATGCCTTCTCTGTCACGAAAGAACAGACTTCATTGTGTGGGTGTACTATGTCGTAGTTCCGGAGAGAAGTTACAAAAAGTTTATTTCTCTTGACCAAATCAAGAATTGTTAATGACCCACAATCCCCTCTGGCCAGCCCCCTGAATCATACTAAAAAGTTGTGCGATCACCCCAGACTGCTCCTCTTGCAGGGCGTGTAGTCCACTTGGTCTGGAAGGTGCAGCCAATGCAACGAAGACTGTATCATGCAGTTACAAAGTAATATCACCTTTCTTATGAACTCCTGTTGAGAACGGGGCAAAGCTGTTGTTCCTGATAGGACCATCCTGCATACATCTGAAAGGCGAGTGAGCACAGAACGCTTGTGTTCTCTATTCAAATCGGGAAAAAGTGCTGGACATGGATCGATCCGGCAATCTTTAAAGAACAAAGGTTTTAGATTTGCGTACGATGGGACAGCGTGACCGACCGACATTACCGAACGGGAAGAAAATAGCAGGTTGTTCAGCAGTATTAGAGAGTATTCTGTGGCTTCCTGCTGACAACAAACACGTTGGAGGGTTGGATTAACTTAACTGCGGCTGTATCGAGTGGTTATCTTTGACCCACAGTTGGAACCACTGCTACTGATGCTCAAGCTGTTGACCGAGCCCTACAGAATTGGACAAAAACAGGATGTGGTCATTTATAGGCTCATTACAACTGTGGCACAGTGGCAGGGATAAAGAATTTACAGAACGGCAAGATCTTCAAGATTCCTGCTGGCTAAGACAAACCACTTTGTGATAGAGAACCGCTTTCCGCGTATTTAGGTAGGCAAAGTTTTGAGGAACTGTTTTCTTTAGAATAACACCCAGGACTTTCCCTGACGACACAGATCGCTTTCACTAGCATTGCAGGCCCGCTAAAAACAGACACCGCTCTGATGAGCACATTCTTATTTCATAGTCGAGGCATTACTTGTTGGCATCTCATGACATGACCTTATTTTTCCTGATGGGCGGCTTCCCGAAGATGAGAAATTACTATACAATGAGCAGGACGGTCAATATAATCAAAGTAACAAAAGGGCTAATATGACTGGTGCAGTTGGATCTCAATGAACGAGCACGTAATAACAGACTAGGTATTGCACTGAGGGGGGCATGGTCGAGGCAGACGGTTGTCTTTCTCTGACAACACAAAGATAGGGAGCCTCCTAATTTAAGCGCGTTACCTTTCAATCTAACCACCTGTAATGTTTAATGTCACAAGGATGATATTGACTAATGTCGCTGCCGATGACCAGTATGTATCGGAAGAACTGTTAGGATATCAGATGTAAAGCACTTTGTCTCCACATAACTAGTAAACATCGCAGATCAGAACGAACAAACAACAACAACTCTAATAGTTTTCTCCACCGCATCGTGATTCTTTAATGGCTAAAAACTGTTCAACAAAAAAAGAGAAAAGATTTGCTCCTGCTTATAGTCCTCCCACAATTTTGTCTTCCCTTCCCATGCCTAGTCTGAGACCCTCCTGTATCAATACTGTGAGTAGCTTTGCCTCCTGCAACGACAATGCTGCAATGGCCAGTTGTAGTACAAACATTGGCGTAATTGTTTCAATAGTGCCAAATGTCTTTTCTGCGATTGAAACCAAAACCTGGATCGCAGACCAATGTAAGGCATTCGAATGTTTATCTCTAATGTAAACTGATATGTATTCAGAAGCCTGGGATATGCTGATGCCATTTTGGGATAGAAAAGGCACCGCCTGCAAGCAAGCTTGTCTCATCAAATGTCCCAATTACCATACCATGCATTTTAACCTTGTACTGGAAGATTCATGGAAAACCAAAGTTCAAGTGGAAGCTTTCTATAAGGAGTTTGGAAGAAAGTTGGGAAATATCACCAGAGATTCCATGGCACAGGGAAAGAGAAATAAATTCGTGTTGAGATGATTCCATGGCAAAATAGCAAGTTAGCGAGTAGCAATGCATTAAAGCTTGGCTACACGGCTTGAAAGGGAAGTGAAAAACACAGTGACGCAATGGAGAACACCGAACCTCCAGCTTAAGTAGAAAGCATTACTACTCTGATCAAGAATTCACACCAAGATTGGTCGAGGACTATTGGAAAGTCATCTAGAATGTGTGTAAAAGAATGGATTGTCAATCCCTATATAGACACGAACAGTGAAGAAAGTGAGTTTTTCTACTAAAAGGCAGAGTTGCCAAATAGAATCGATTCTGACAGCGCCAAGACCTGAAAGTTCAGTGTGTATTGGTTGTGATATGAGATGGCGTCCCTCATCCTTTTCCATCTCCCTCATGATATGGATTAAGCCTGCTTCGACACCAAAATGTTAAAGATCCCTACACAACTTGATATTTTCCTTCGGTGAGGAACGTAGGTGGGCCAGATCCATCTGCTTCTCACGAAGATCTCTTGTCCATGTTGGCAGCTAGATGGAAGATTGCAAGATGTCGGGAAGAAACAATTGCTAGAGCAGTCTGAAGACGACGAACCGTTTTGCACCTGAATACGCTGTTGTCCCTTCACATTTCACGTGACCTTGAACTTTCCTCCACAAAGCTCTTATCTTCATAATGTCGTATCTGTAAACTTTTGTTTTATAATGTCTCCTCATTCCTGTAGTTAATCTCTGTACATCTGTTCCCTCCCCCCCCTTTTTTTTTTTCTCTCTCCTCACCCTCTCTCTCCCCCCTTTCCCCCGTGAACATCATAATTTTTTTTTGCAAATTTGAGAATGTCTCCATTTTTCCTGATCTATTTCAAATTGGAAGTTTTTTCTTAAATAGCAAGAAACACTGTTCCATCTGCTTTTCTTCTTGTGTGCATAATTAAACAAAGGTTTAAGCTCCATATTGTGACACTGATCTATTCTAAAAGCTGCTATATGACTTACAGAACAAAAACTGATGTAACATATTAACACAACCATATAACGCTATTAAACAAACCAATATTTCTAATTTGATGCGATCAACACATAAACGTATAGTATAGCAAAGTCCTGCTGACTTTACGGTCTGTCCTCCAGAACCCTTCTTGGCGTAAATGTGATTCGGGATTGATGCTATTTTTCTTCCCCAATGCAATATAGAGAAATGACAAGATGTCGCTGTTTCAAAAAATTGTTAATGCACCTCTTACACTTATTTTATTCTTTAATAAAATATCCTGTAGTTGTACTTGTTCTCCCTCCTTGCCAGTTCCACACGCGACGGACATTAGCATGCTCACACCTGCACCTGCGCACATTTGATACCCTACACACTTTTCCCAGACGTGCCCGTCTGCTCATCAGGGTATTCTCTATCAGTTGGGTTCCCTCCTCCTTTAAAGTCCACTCCTTACTGCGTCATTGAACCAATTATATACAGATCCTTCTATACTATTAAAATCTCAAATTAAAAGAACCCTACCATATGACATGATCTAACAATATTGTCATAAAAATGGATACTGAATGCTATCTTATTCTGTATACAGAGAATTTACCGAAAACAAGGCTATTTTTAACTCTTCATAGAAATAACTCAAGATACATAATCATGACCTGATATTAATAGTACAAAGTGACTCTATTTCATATGTGTACATACGTACTTACTAGTAAATTGCAATGAACGAACAAAGTAATGTCATGACCCGTGGAGTTACCATAAGGCCCTCCCCTCGCTATCTTATGGAGGGAAAGGTAGTGATAAAAACCATAATTAACCACCAAATGGATCATCTGTACTCCATTGGCCACCTACATAACTTATTTTCATTCAGTAACAAGATCCACGGTCAAAATCCAGGTTAAGACCGAGGGGGGGGGGGGGGTGGTGTTTGAATTTAAATTGATAATCCAGAGGTCTCCCTTCTGGATAATGATGTGTAATTTTATTTCCCCCCCCCCTCCAACTATGACATTTTGGGACTTCAATGCCTATATTAAACGTTTAAGACGTGTTAGTGTCTGGTGGAAAACTAGAATTTAGTAAAAACCACCATATCAACAAACCCACATATGCAACAAGTTTCTCATGCGCGAAGTCACCATGACCAAGCAATTGATTGAGTAAGATCCCTCGGAGCCGTTCGTTCCCCACCTACTGAAGAAACTGCGCAAAAAGGGAAACCTTTGGTAGAGCAGCAGAGAATTAAGACAAAATTCATTACAAATGGGATATGATGAAAGCTTAGTTCAAAACAGCATACAAAAGCTGAACTTATGGATAGTAGCGAAACTCCCTAATTGAATAAAAACAAATAATGTGGTTATACCTTGTGTACTGTGAGTATACCCAACTGACAATAGTTAACACCATAGTCCAATAGTCTACCATCAAGTTGTTGACCAAGATACAAACTGAGAATACTGGGGCGCACACGTAATTTAAGGTAGAGTAGAAGAGCGTGAAACACATGTCGAGGATGAGCCTCCCATCGCCTTTCTCTCTCATTATCCCAAGGGCTCGATGCTTGTGCACTATAAGGTGATAAGTAACAGACCAAGTCTGTATTAACTAATTTATTGAAACACGAGTTTCTGTCCATTTTCTCTATTTCATTGCCAGTAAAAAATACATCATCAAATTCCAAGCTCCAGCGCCAAAGAGGACTATCCTTTCGTATTATCGTTTCAACGAAGTGTCTGGACATGGCTTCAAGTCTTTTAGGCAGGCATGGAGCTTTGGACTATACGATTTATTGGTATCTGATATTCAACCTAAAGGTACCATTCTACATTGATGACATTTGTCTCTAGAGCGTCTACGGTTGTGTTAGATTTTTAACATCTGAGGTAATGCAATGTTTTGGCAACGCTTTTTTGAACTTTAATGTCACACAAACATCAACAAAGCATATGCATTTTAAACCTCGCTACTTACGAGTGTCCACTGAGGGTTGTGTGCTTGGTGGAATCACTGAAAGATAGGTGTTTTAAAGGTGTACATTTGCACATTTTTTAATGGTGCAGTTCATCATCACCTTATCGCTCTGCAGACATGCCTGCATTCATTGCACATATAAGCGATTACGAGATAATGGGAAAGCAGGTGTGTCGGATCTGGTTTAGACGTGAATGTGCTCTAGTGGTATTTTTTGTTTGGATTTCCTGCAAATTCACCCATTTTTTCTTTTTGTGGTCTTGTTGACAAACTTAAAGTTAACATTTTGTATGCTTGGATAACACTTTTGCCTTCTCAGAACCTGTAAAAATGCAGATTCTATGTTTTTTGCCTTTATTGCCAGACGCCATATAAAAAAATGTAGATGTTAATAAATTTGAGGCAAATTTCTTCTAACCACAATTGAATAATCAAAAAAAAAAAAAAGTGAGTAAATGGCTTTTGCATGTCTATTATTTTGTGAATTCATGTCACGTAGTTCTTTATACTTCTAGATCCTGGGGTTCCGTGATATACCCAATCTTCCCGAAGCCAGGCTGGTGTTGGGGGCCTGGGTAGTTTCCTCTATCCTAGATTGCTGGCATTACCAGCAAGAATGCCAATCGGAGGAGCTGTCAAGAGACTGCTAGGTGTTGCGCAGCAAGGAGAAGACACCATGAACTGTATAGACAGAGGTGAGGTGGTTTGTGTCTCTCCTGTGCTTATTGGTGTTTTTTTCCCCTCTACTCCGCGCGCTGCCGCGTTCTCTGTTCTCTTTCTCTCTGTCTGTGTTTGTTGTGAGCTGGTCCTGTTGTAGGGTGCCTCAGAAACTGGGCAGTGTTTAGGGGCTGTCCCCGAGAGAACCAACGGTTTAGTAGCTCATTCCACCCTAACAGGTGCGATATGGAGTTTTCCTCTATTTCTACCTGCTAATAGACCCAGAAAGATGTCTTCTTCAGATGGGTTCCTAGGGCAAACAACAGAACTTAAAGCGTTTGCGCTGGTGTGACTTATGTGAATTGCAAATTGCCAACCGCCTCTTTGGAATCCAGAATACAACGCTCTTTAGGTGGATTGAATATTCCGGACTCGCCAGGTCACATAAAACAAGAGAAGACCAGTATAGTGCACATTTATATCCAAATGCAGTTGAGCCGATCCCAAATACAAACTCGCATTCTCTGCCAGAGGTAAAAAAGCGTTGTGCCAACTCGGGTCACGCGTCCGGCGCTCTGCCTCACACCCCAGCAAACGACGGCGCTGCAGGGCACTCTCTGCTTTTTTTCCCCTGGTCTTCGTGGGTGTAATATCACATCTTGGTTCCCCCGCATATGACGTTACCCATGTTGGCCAGCCCAATGGGACAGCCTCTCATTCGGCTGTAGCTCCAGTTATGTAGAGAACCGTCAGGCAACGGCACCCAGCGTTTCAGGAATAATGCAGAATCCACCCCGCCAGGCGTTTCGTTCCTCTTCGGATCTTTACCTGAAGCCTTGTTGCCGTTCCTGCTATTCTCTACACCATGAAGCTCATGTTTTTTCCCTAACGCCCCCTCACCCTCTGCGTCATTTGCCATGGCAACTCACGTACCATGTGCGTGGCGGACGCGTCTAAGAGGCCGACAGGCCAAGGTAATGTAGGTTTACGACGCCTTCGCCCTGTTGCCCCCCGCTCTATTTAAGTGCCTTCGGAAGTGCGCGGTGCCTCTTAAACCCTGCGTCCCCGCAATCACCCCCTCCAGTTATTGGCGCACCGCTGCCTTCTAGCAACCACTACGTGGAGCTGGCTGCCCCGGATTGAAGGCTTCCCACGTGGTGACGTCAATCCGCTTGGGCAATCCCGGAAGTGTGAACTGCTGTACTATATATCTTAATTTCACACCGTAGTGTCCCCTCGACATGGAACAAAAAAACCAGCGCAAAACGCATAAATAGGTGAAGTAAATCAAATATTAATTATAAAAAGTAGAGATAAATATTCTGCGTACATAAACAGCTAGGTCATAAGCCTTGAGTGTTCACAGCACACACAAGTTTCCCGACTCAGACAGATAGGGGTTCGCATGAGTCAGGGAACTGGTCTCTTGCAGGCATCTCAATGGTTGGTCTGTGGGATTCCTCCTCCAGTACAAACAACCATGATGAGATTCCGCCTCTATAGAAACCCCTCCCTTCGGTCATGGTGTATGAAATGTGCCAGAGTATTTCCAATGTTTATGCACGGCAACGGTCTGTTCAATGCTGGGACCGCTGCCGTGCCTAAACCCATTGGAAACTCTGGACATTTTCAACACTATTTGACCGAGGGAGGGTTTCTAATTGAGGTGGTGTCATGTATAAATAAAATTTATCAGCATTTGGTACTAAGTTGGTTTTACAATTTAATTTATAAATCTAAGGGTTTACATGCAGGATTTCACTTGCTTTCATATTATTGTCTTGTCACTGGTCACAATAGTTATGTTTGTGTTGCGCACTTTTAAATTCTTTTCACATTGATCCCTGCGCGGCAGTCCTGTTTAAAGATTTACTCTACTAGTGGCCTTAAGCATTGATAAGTTTGGCGTAAGTGTTTAATATCAAAAAGGTGGGGGGGTTTTCCCCCTCTTAACTCTGTGCTGTAACTGACCAACTGAACAAGCTGATTTTTTGGAGGAGATCATGCGACTGCTTTAGCTTAATAAAACCTATACCACTCTGATTTGCCAGGCATACTGTCATTGCAAATAAAATGAGTGAGGCTTTAAGTGAGAAATAATAGTTTAGACTAGACGGTGCTGGTGGACATTGCATCTCTTCTGCAATGGCACCATACAGTGAGTTATTCTGATCAACTATGATCCCTCTGCTTTAGTCGCGCAACACATCCACACACCTTGTCGTCACAACAGCTCCTGCTGCTGACCTACCTCTGGCATAGACACCTGCTTTTTACCTACCTCCTTGTTGTTTCTCGTGGCAGCTCCCCAATTTGAATGTTATTCTCTCTATCCAACTACAAACGCCTCCCTCCCTGGCCCACACCCAACATCACCAATAACCCTGGATCTACTCAAAGCCTTGCACTATTCTACTGAATCTGGTGGGAACCCTGAAACCAGCACTCCAACCACGCACACTCAAATGGCCAACATCAATAAAGTAACACAATTGCAAACTACTGCAAATTCGTCTACTCACTCTTATACTCTCTTAGCAGGTTATATTGAATCTAACCCAGGCCCTCTCCTTGCACTACTCGTCCTATACCTGAGAATCTCCCTTCATTCAAAAGCGTCTATCTTCTGCCCATATAAATATCCGTGAGTCTGCTCCCCATAACTGGAAGAACGAAGGCATGGTGCCTTTATTCAAAAAACCAAAAGCCACTCGTTCTTACAGAACACATGCTAACCCCGAAAATCCACCTGCTGCCACATATTGCCGTTCAGGGATGCTCCATTTCTAGGGAGATAGGTCAAGAGGGTAGGGGTGCTATTTTAATTGCTACAAACCATACACTGATTCAACTGTTAAATTGTCCCCCAAGCCCACCCTCTTTTGACATACTAGTTTGGCCAGAATATGCCTCCTCCCTTTCTAAGCCCATCTTGCTTGCTGCATAACCGCCCCCCATACAATCCCTGACGCCGATTCTCCACCCAGTTTCTTGTCTCCATTTCCTATTCCTCTGTAATGAAAGAGTGACTGCTAGTTTCTGGGATTTTGAACTTCAATGGCTTCCCTAAAACCACAAAATCCGACTACAACAAATACGCTTAACTATTCGCAACTCTTCTCCAACCCACACCAGGTACAACTGAAATCGACCCAACCATTGCTTTCGTTGACTGGATTCTCTCCTCTAACCAATCCCCGCAGAATCAATCCTCTGCATCCTTCCTGACATTTTCATGACCATGCATAGTGTACTTCTGTCTAAGGAAAATTTTAAACCAGACCCGCCCTACTCAAGCCCTAAATTCTCCTCACTCAGAACATGTAAGAAACCTTTAACACCCACAACAGTTTCTGGCTGACCTTACCTAACATTGCCCCCCCCCCTTGGCATAGAATCCCGATGTTAATGCCCCGAACCGACTTTTCTGCGCTTGACTATTTCCATTCCACGTGGCTTAAAACTCGATACCCATTCTCCACTACGCAGAATAAGGGTACGGGTGCCCACCTTTCCATGGGATTAACACTCGCCTTATAGCACTCTACCAACCAGTTGAGGATGCCTTTGTGGCAAAAGTCACAAAGTAACTGGCACTACCAAGGATCTCAATCACTACAGATGCTCCGAACATGGTGGCACAGCATTTGCAAACCACTAACATTACTCTGACAATCTCCTCCAGAAAACATCAACCAGCCCAGCAATCTGCTGAAGGTTAGCAACAACAGATTCCACTCCGGCTCTAACCAGCAACTGCCAACGTTAATTCCCACCTAAGGTAGTATACTTCTGACAAAGCCCACCGACAGTTGCCAAATGCATTCAATGACTACTTTGTGGGGTGTGCTACTAACTTTATTACGAAAACCAATCCAACCAGCAAACCTGAATCTCATCACTGGGAGTACCCATTTAAGCCCCACCCCCTCATCCAACACTGCCCACAATTTTCCAAATTTGTCCCCAGTATCCGAAGAGGAGATTACACAACCCGAGCTGCGTCCGTCAGTGTTGATTTAGGACCGGGAGGTACCTCCAATAAAGCACCAATGTCGTTACCTGACTTAACTACAATCTGTCCCTACAGACTTGATGCCCCAGCATTGCCAAAGAACCAGATTGCTTTCCATTCACTCAGAATAAGCCTGTCTCGCAGACGCCAATATCCCTACGACCTGAAAACTCTGGTAGTTGTCCCAATCTTCAAAAGTGGGGAAAAAACACTGTCCTCAACCTACAGCCAATTCTCCCTTCTCGCCAATCCTATCAAAGTCCCCAGTGGAATAATGTGTCCACTCCCACTAGCAATTACTATACCAAGAACAAAGTTCCCTAGCCAATGCCAATCTGGCTTTCGCCCCAAACCACTTTCCCCATAACTACCCTGCTAAAAGTTCGCACTGAAATCCTGTGTGGAAATGGAACGCTGGTCAACTCACTTGGTGCATTTGCCTTAGATTTTTGCACAAGGCTTTTGATACTTTGAGCATGCTATCACGCCTACACAAACTCCAGAGTCTCTGGATTGGAAGCTGCTTTACACTGGTTTCAGTCACTACCTATCGAGGTAGATGCCCAACATGTGTCCATCTCAGGCTACTAACTCCAACCCCTTGGATATCACCTTGGCGTCCCACAAGGCTCTGTTCTGGGGCCCCACTTTCTCCTCATTGTACAATGATCTCCCACACGCTTAGTAGAGGAAAATTCATAACACAAGTATGCAGAAACACAATCTTATATGCCCACACAGCCATACCTCTCCTACTTGAACCGTACTTCAATCTGACTTTTGAGACTTCGAAAAATGATTTCCCTCCCAACACAACTGTTTTACACACTGACAGACTGTACACAATGGTATTCTACGGAGACCAAGACTACATTTTTAAGACTTCCAGCGACTGAGCTCCAGTTAGAACGTCCACACTCGATATCACCCCTAACCCCCTGTTCACTAGTATTTACAAACCTGGGCTATATGTGTTTTGCTCCCCACTTAACATATCGGGAAAAAAAATGCACGTTGATACCCTGACAACCAAGACCTATGCCAAACTAGGGTGGACTTTACAGGAACAATCCTCCCTAAGTTCTTGTCAGAAAGCGTATTGCACAGCCGAGCTAATGCCAATTATTGACTAAGGAGACATAGTATATGGGCTCTGGCAACCATCAAACCCCAACCTTAGCAACTTGACACCTTCCCCCCCCTACAAAATTCAATTTTGTTGTTTTGTTCTCCAATGCAACTATAACACACACACTGCGAATGCTCAAAGACTGAAGAATTGGTCACTCACTCGAGTCTAGGCGCAAATTCACCTTCCTGTCTTGCCTTCAATATCTTATGGGCAAGCTACCCATCTAACCTGAACAAGCTCCTCCCTCCCCTCACCCTACAATCAGCACCTTATCACCTGAGATTTTTTTCAACTACACTAAAAGACTGTTTCAATGGTCCAAGGCTCAACACAGTCTCCGGCGCTCCTCCTTCTCTTACCGTGCACCACCAAAACAGGGAAACAACCTACCAGAGACGCTCACATCCACGCACGTGGTTAAGTTCTTTCAAATCTCAGAGATACGTCACCATTTTAATCTGGTCTGTACTGTTTCCATACCCCATAATTTTATTAGTCTTTAACTGTGCATGCACTTCTGGTAACATTAATGTATAAACCTGCTCTATTTTATGTAACTATCTTTAACCATGTATCTATTTGTCTTACACTCTTACACCAGACATATTGAAAACAGACAGGTAAACTTTCAATGTATTACTCTTGTAAAAATACTTTTATAAATAAATAATTTTGTTTTTATGTACCTGGGCAAGCTCCTGAATTCCCAATATCCCTTTTATAGAATCAGTGTTTCTGATTCTACCACTAAGGTGAGTTTTCAAGCTTTGCATTTGTGCGGCACCTTCACTGTTTTTTTATATAAGTTGCTCACATAACGGTTGCGCTTAAGTCTGTTTGTTGCATATTCTAGGGTTCTTAACTTAGAAACACCCTTCTGTGAGCTGCTCCTCTCTACATGATTAATCACCATTTATAGTAGTTGTTTATTCCTTATCACCCGTTAAGGATTTTGGTTTGCGCTTTTTTGTTTTAGTTTCCTGGTCAGCTGGTGTTTGGTGCTCTATACGCCATTTTGTTGCTCACAAGTATTCTTCCTGTGAAAACTGTTTCCTCGGTTAATAAACCCTATCATGAACATCGCTAAAAAACTAGAAAAACCCCTTTATAAAACTGTAAAAAAAGCTTGTCATAGGGCTGACGTGCCTTCACTTTATTGTGACCTATCCAAGTGCCACGACCATTAAGAGTCCGCCACATTCTCTAACAAAAATAATCCAAAAGGAGGCAGGATTCCTTAGTTTTCGTTATGGGTGGAGAGAGAAAAACACTCCATTATTTCCTCCCTTCGCACCCATGATGATTTGGTATCCAAACTTGGTGGTCTTCACATAGGGCAGTATACATCTGCTTGTCCATCGCTGCTCCACTGACAGAGCAAATGCAGCGTCTTGGAAAGGTCCCCCACCATTGACCCTCTGGTCATCCAACCAAGATCTCCCTGGAGAGTCAATAGATAAAAGGGCAGATCATTAACAAAAACCCAGCTCCCTCCCCGTCTCACCTCAGACGAAGGATGTCTTCATCATCACTGAATATTATTTCCTAGAATATTCCGCTGTAATGAATATTGCTAAATACTTTGCTCTTGAGAAGACTGCCCAGATAAACAATGGCACAGTTAACAATGACTCATAATTTTAACAATGGTTTTCTCAAAGCAACGATGTTGTTCCAACAGAGGAGGTTCCACAGAGCTAACTCTTCAACTTTTGGCCAATGGGCCAAATCCTCTCCAGAAGTCCTTGAACTTGTCTACCTATATAATGTTATTGGCCTTTGTCTCGTGGCATTAAATGCATGTTTCATAACTGAAAATTACGTATCATAAAGTGATACCATCATCTGTATGTGGCAGAGTTATAACACTTATAATAATAGTATGCAACTTTTTCAATCTAAACAAAAAAACTAAGGCTTTTTGTTGCTTGTACATTCGGTCCTCCAACTTTAAATGTTGTTCTACACCACCCTTTGGATAATTTGGGTTGAAGAGCAATTGCCCTACAGTGTACAAACCTTGTTCAGGCCCTCAGTTCTAATATAAATGTATTCATCGTAAGAGGTTGGACCATGTTAAAGGGGTTCACCATAAGGTAACTGAAGAACTGTCACATAAATCCTAACATTTTACAGTAAGTTTTTTTCACGGTATGAATTCCTTTTAAAACATGAGTCTAAGATTCGGAGGGGGTTTGATTTCCTCTGCTATTTCCTATTTGTGTGATATCACTTGCTCTAAATCAGTACTTTGACAGGCAAAGCCCCGCTCCCCATCGCTTTCTCCTTACGGCTGGTAACAGGGACATGGTGGCTTGGTTGAGGTTCTGGAATGCCACGGCCTTGGGACGCCAGCGCTGACCACCAAAGGCCCTAAATGAGTATGTACCAATTAGTCATGGACACCATGCCCGTTCCATCTAGGGTAGATCAGGCCTGAGACAAAATGAGAAAGAAGAAGTCGGTGCGCCCTCTCTCATTTTGTTCTTGCCAGACCCTTGGTAGTGAGCCACTCCGACAGTGCCAGGATCCCACACACCCGTCAGTTGAGTTTGCATTGATTTGTTCCGGTTGTTCTTGCAAAGTGTTCCTCATGAAGAGGTTAATAGAGTGGCCGGATAACCACTGTGTTAGTAGCTTGGGTAGGCTACGTGGTATTTCTCTTACATTTGGTTGTATGATTAGTCTCAATATTATATTGTGCCTGATCTAGTCTGGGAGTCCGTCGCTGAGGAAATGGTGTCCCCATTTCTCCAGAAGTTAGATCAGGCTGCACTGCTACCGAAACGGAAGTGGGCCCTCTCGACTTCTTTCTGTCGCGCCATCTGGCGCCTGGTTGGGTCATGTGAGAAAGGTGGACACAAATTAACAAATAGGACGCGTCCCCCCTGCCTGGCTTTATATTCCACTGTACTGAGCTATCGCACCTCGCTGAAACCGCACCCAGATTTCAGCTTCTTCATCCCCTCGCTTCCCATACACCTTCCGTGCCTTCTCACACAAGATGTGCGCTCAGCCTGAGGGAAGAATAAAAGAGATTCCGCCCACAAGGACACACCTCCGTGCTCACAGGCTCTTTGTTTCAAAATCTCTACCCCCAGTCTGTATAGTAACGGGTTCCGTTTTGCTTCAGTTCTCTCGCTAATCTTAAAAGTGTTTGTGTTGTTTGTGTGTGTGTGTGTGTGTGTGCAAGCTATATATATATCCCAACAGACCAAGCTCTTCCTATCCTGCATTT
This sequence comes from Ascaphus truei, assembly GCA_036426205.1. NCBI lineage: Eukaryota > Metazoa > Chordata > Amphibia > Anura > Ascaphidae > Ascaphus > Ascaphus truei. Next base: position 136,414 of record WSYH01000569.1, read on the forward strand.
TGAGGTCTTGCGACATGTTCTGCCTGTACTGAAGCAGGAAGAAACCGGGGAGCGCCGACGTCCAGGACAACCTGATTGGGGACTTTGGCCACAGCCATGCGCCGCAAACCAAAAATAAACCGGCCGCTATTGCCGATAACCGGACCCTCCGGCCAAGCAGCCAATTCGTGTTTGGGATCCTCCGCGCTTGGTCACTCTCTAAGGTCAGGTTGCAGGCTTCGGAGGGAGGGCTATCTGCCGTGGAACACAAAGTGGGAGACCAAAGTATCAAAATGTGAATCCTGGTTTCATGGTAGCAGCTGCCCTTGTCCCTCCGAAGCCCGATTGAGCCGCTGGTACATTTCAAAAACGCAAAACATCAGTTTTTGAAGCTGGCAGCAGCGTCCACTGGGACCTATGGCACCATGAAATCATTCTTGAGACATGAATTTCATTACTGCAACTACGTGGATCCCTAAGCTGGGGGCCGTCTGTAGCCCCCGCCCCCCCGCCACTCCTGAAACGGCTGCTGGGGATGAACACACATCGCCCAGCAGACTGCCGCCCTCCGCCCCTCCCTCCAATCTCCTGGTCTCTAGGCACTTGAACCGGCCTTAGAGACGCCCCCCCGCGCGGTGCGGAGGCTTTCTCCGTCGGTGTTATTTGGGCGCTGCTCAGGCGGAGTTCAGTGATCGGTAGAAGTAGAGGCCGCTATCATTGTTATAACACAGGGACTGAGAATAAATCACTCAAGCGTCCCCTTCGCTCTCACCTTCTTACAGCACGTCCCGTCCCTCATATGGAGGGATGCTGCAGTCCTCATCCACCGCGCAGCCGTCCATCCCACAGGCGCTCTCCTTGCTTAGCTCTGCCAGGAATTGCCTAACGAACCAGTCTGCCACACATTCACTCTAGATAATCCGTCCGACACCATGGTGGAGCTACCCGGTGCTTCCCTCCCCCTCCCTTCCCCCACCTCCACTCTTCACCTTCACAACCCCCTCCACTCTCCCTTCCCCTCCCTCCCTCTCCCTTCCCCCCCTCCACTCTCCTCCGTCCCCCCCCACTTCGCCCTACCCCTTAACCCCCCCCTCCACTCTCCTCCACTCCGATCCTCCCTCCCCACTCGCGACCACCCGCCCCCCTGCTACACTTAATCCCATGAGATCGATCTCATGACTCCCACGCCGCCTGCCACTTTCTCATGTCGCCACGTGTCCGCCCTGCCTACCGTCTCCGTCCGCCCCCTGCTCCACCCACCGAACCGATCTCTTCCATCGAGCCATCCCTGAACCGCTGGCCGACCCCTCCCCCCTCCCCTCTCCCCCTCACGCCTACACTTGCTGACCATATCCAGTGGGGATTAAAGCTTATTACCTTCGGCTAGATTTTTCACATTTCCCTCCATACCAAAGTTTTTTTTGCTAAATTGATTGTCATTTAAAAACCACATTATTTTCTGTTTGCAAACCATTTTATTTACCAAATCTATGGAACGGCCATGGGCACTGGGTTCAGCGCCAAACTATGCAATCTCTATATGGGATTCTGGGCAAACTATCCTGTGTGGCAGAACGCGGTTGCTTGGGCGGGCCTGTCGTTACTAATGGCTGGTTACATAGATGATATCATATTATTTGGGAACAGGAGAGGAGATCATTTTCTAGAATTCTCGACATTTTCTGGGTCCTTGGAATCTAAACGATTTGCAGTCCAGAGATCTATTATATTGTTTGGACTAAGTAATTAATCTCGGACCTGACTGAACTATTATTACTAAGAATTTTAACCTGTGTCCTCCAACAATCTCTGTTACATGTCTCTAGCAACCATACAAGATTCAATGGATATAGAATACTGTACCCGTGGTCACGTATATGTTACCAGGAATAAAAGGAGAACTGCTTATGCTGGGATAAGACTTTATTTCTCCAATCTAACATTTTAAAGTAGGAAATTTTTGTATAAAGTTCCCTGCTCGCGGACGAAACGCGTCAGAGTTTCCAGAGTAGTCGTGTATTTGACTGTGCCAATGCACGTCAATAAACACCTTTTAGGTATCATTGCGTGAGGATTTCTATTTTTCATGCCCTGGCGGTTTGTCAAGTGAAAACCGCCTGAAAACCACCCTTTTTCTTTCTGTTGTACATACCTTGGCTGAGCAACGTCACCAAACACTTCGTCCTTGATCAGTGGGAGCCTGACGTCACTGGTGAAGTCAGCTTTGGATGCCCGAAGCGTTGGACGCGGCATTTCAAGATCGTAGTACTCCTCGTTTCTATCCCCCGCTGTGGGTCTATTGCTGGTGTGGACCCGTTTTGTGAGGGCAGTGGCCAGGATCAGGGTGTCCCTAGAAGACGCATATATGTTCCCTGCCGCGGGACAAAAAAACGGCTGCAACCGAGTTTTACTTCCCCCGTACCACACTCTAGACCCCGTGCGCGGAGGTGGTCAAGGTACACATACTATTAGTTTCATTTACGTTCATGTATCCACACATTTTGGGAGAACTGAACGGGAGTTGTAATTTATTGAACCATTTTCCAGGACCTATGGTAGATCATTAGAGTGTGCACAATTTTGGAGGCAAACTGGTTTATCTGGAGTTTCCTCTGGGACATTGTCTAACATTTTAAGTCAGAAACTTTATTGAGAGGGTTATAAACATACACTGTTGCTGAGTCCTTTAATAGAGTTCGATTGCTTGATAGAAATGATTTATTGTTAAATCTAAACTCAATCGATACATTCTATCAGTAGGAGTCTTCTTTAGATCTACAGTAATTCATCAGTCTCCAAACACCTACATTTCATTACGACTTTCACCCAGTCATCAAGGCTCATTCAAGCTATATTAACCCACAATCCTTTGAGAAAGTCACATACTGTGACGAAACGTTCAACTCTTTGACAACTACGTCATCACCAGGGTCAGCCTTGGTCTGAGATGACTCAGTGGGTGGCAAGTGGGTTGGGGGGACTTGGAAGACCCGATTCCAGCAGGTAGCACTGGGCTGCTTTGTCTGCATCACACCACCTCGGTTCCAGACATATTAGATCCCTCCGCTCACGCTGTGAACTTACCACCAGGAGGACGAGCCTTCACAGAGCAGCAGACATTTGGCGGTGATATTATATTCACATTGTGATTTTATAGCTCACTCTTGTATTGCGCTGTCCCGTCCCCCCTTGTTCACCCCCTTCATTTTTTATTAAAAGCTTTTATATTCTATGGAGCATGACGCTGGATGTGGTTCATCTTGAAAAGCAGCCTGGACTCCTTCACTCTTGTTTCATCTTGAAGTTCTTCTAATTGACCTTAATTTTGAACAGGTTTTGTATATGTTTATTTGTTGTTTGTTTGTTTGGTGTATTTGTTTATATCATTAGCACTTATTTATGCACATTATCATAATAATGTATCCACTTTTTACATCCATTGGAAGATACTAAATAATTATCCATTGTCATTTTATTGCTCACCTCACCTGTTTTTAATCATTATACCTTATATTCTCACATAGAAAAACCCCGTGTACAGAGCTCCAGGAGGTCTAGCAAAGTGCCTTATAGCAAGATAAATATATAATAAAAGGAGTTGACAACCGGGAAATAAGGATTAAAGGGCTATGCAGTAACGAATGTTACGGATTCCTGGGGGTAACAGAGGGGAACACGGGGGGACAAATAGTTGTGATATGCAATTGCTAAGTCCCCCTACCCCGCTATGCCCGGTGTGGAGTACTCTCTACTCACGATGAAACACCGCCTTGATCCCCCTCCTTCCAGCGCCAGAGGAGTCTCCTTTAGCATCCGGTGGTAAACGATCCTCTCAAACAGTAAACAAAAAAAAGGTAAGGATCGAATATCCAGCCGCTCCATAACATGCGCATAACAATGGACGGCTGGATATTCGATCCTTACTCTTTTCTGTTACCTTATATTCTCACACACTTTTATTTGGCTGCTATTTTTTTTTGAAGTGAAACTTCTTTGTGGCACCCTCATTGTAATGGAACAAAAATGCATTGTGGAGACGAAAATGAACTAGGATGTGACGTCAAGTCTGGCAGTTGAGGCGGGCTGTGTTCTGGCTCAGCCCGACCCCAACACTGACATGCTCCCACCCCCCTGCTTAATATAAAATCACATATCGCCGCATATATCCTAACAGCCCCATATGTCTGGCGCTATTCCCGATGCGAGCGCACGCACACATTACCGTGCCTTCTGCCTCTAACTGCTCGCTCCGGTGGGAGTGGATTGAGCTTGCCGATCCCACTGTCCACGCACCACTCCCAGGGGAGAGGAGCGCTGAGCGTGCCTCATGCCCTTTACCTCCACCGGGGCCTGTCTGCAGCAGGACTACAAAGCCATGTCCGCAGCTCCCCGGGGGTAGAGAATGTGGGTGCTCCGTTCGTGTACCTCCGGGGGGGTGTGGCTGCTGCTCAGGAGACTCAGACGAGCGCCCTGTGCCCAACTCCGTGTGGGGGGGGGGTCAGGAAAGGGGGGGGGTTTCCCTATTCATATCACCCAATAAATATACAGCATCAGCATTAAAGAATCCTTAATAACACTGCGGGATTAACTATGATCCTATCATTCGATTAACTACCACCTAAGATACCAATTGTATTTCAAAAGCAAGAAGTATCAAACTATGATAGGCACCTCGCACGGTTAAGAACAGAAACAAGGTGAGTTTAATGAATGGACCTTCCCCAAAATGTAATTTCTCCTGTGGAGAACACTTGCCCTTACGTGTAAACATCGTAAGAAGTGGATACGTTTACCTCCACGCCAATGGAGTGTCATATCCAGTGGTAGGACATATAGACTGTTTGTCTACACATTATATATCGGCTCCCCTGTCCATGCGGTCTCCATATGGTCCATTCATAGTATTTATATTTAAACCCGCCCCCCCCCACCATAACCTTGATGCGGCATCACGTGACCTGCAAGCGTCATTTGACACCGACGTTGCCATGGACAGAGTGACGCCGGCAGAGTCAAGGTAAGTAATAGCATTGCAGAGGCCTCACCGATACCCAACTTTAATTTCATTCCTCAGGGACGTGCGCGGGAGCCCTCGCAACCGCCCGCGCGCGCGTCAAAAAATCTCCCGCCCCTGGGGGGCACACCCCCCCCTTTGCGCACCTCTGGTTTACCACAAGTGTGGTCAAATGCTATAGAAATTATCTCAGGGTTTAAACTAGGTGCTGTCCTATATTTAGTATAGATATATATATATACAATATACTACACAACACATCCACAACACAACATACATACAACCATACATACACACACACACACACATATATTATATATATATATATATATATATATATACTATATATATATATATATATGATACATCTACTTGTATATAATATATTATATACACACATATAAA